>PVKE010005277.1:0-59869 GCA_004027555.1 Craseonycteris thonglongyai
TCAGTAACCTTCCCCTAGTCCCTGTAGCAGCTTTGGCTTCTGCTAAATTTGGTTCCAGGATACCTTTCCTGATTTCTGGTTACTAGGTTTTCCTCTACCTCTCTTCAGGCTGACCGTTCTCTTTGAAAGACTCTCTGATAGCCTGAGGTTGATCTGAAAACCAGACCTCCTACATCTAGAGACAGTGCCATTCTAGTTTATTCTAGCTAGCCTAGCTCTGCACTGGCATTCATGGAGACCAAGCTTGGGACATCATCCCCCTTTGGTGAAGTACTGTCAGAAGAGGTTGCGGAGGGGCATGGAGTGGGGGAAGGGTGGATAGAAGAGCAAACAAGGCTGGCTGAGGTTCAATGGCCAATTAACTGATAATATTAAAGCAAGGAGAACACAGGATTAAAGTAATTCTTAGCATTCCCTCTGGAAGTTGTCACCCAGTGATGCTCCCAGCCCTCCTGTATATTAAGGACCTTGAGTTCTAGTCCTGCCTCAGCCACAGTCTGTGTGATCTTGGACATGTCACTTCTCTTCTTGGGAACTTGGTTTCTCCACCTATACAATGGGTGGGACCCCATGATTTCCCCAGGCCTCTTTTTATCTCCCAAATCTAAGCTTTTCTTTGTTTGTGACTTGAGAAACAAAGTATTCAACATGATTTTCTTAAATTGGGGTTTAATTTACATATAGTGAAATGCTATTCGGTATACTGTTGACTCAGTTTCAACAAACACATATACTTAAGTAACCTCACTGTCCCCCATCAGGACATAGAATGTTTCCATCACCACAGAATGTTCCCTTGTGCCATTTTCCCAGTCAATTCTCTACCCCAGAAACAACCACAGATCTGATTTATATCACCGTAAGTTAGTTTTGCATATTCTAGAATGTCATATAAATATAAATGGAATTGTACACTATGTACTTTTGTGTCTGACTTCCTCCCCTCAGCACACAATACAGTATAGTATTGTATGAATATATCACAGTTTATCCGTTTTCCTATAAGTGGTCATTTGGTCTTTTTTCAATGTTTGGCTGTTAGGAGTAAAATTGCTATGAACATTCTTTTTTTTAAGATTTATTTAACTGTTTGAGAGAAGGTGAGAGAGAGACAGAGACAGAGAGAGACAGAGAGAAGAGGGGAGGGCCCAGAGCAGTTTCCATAGTTGTATATCGCTAGTTTGTGGGGTTTTTTTTGACATATTTTCATTCCACACAGGTAGATGTGGGGCCACAGGGGGCGGAACCAAACCAGGGGTCTCCCTCATGGGCGGTGAGAACCTTCGCCATCATCTTGGTGGTTACTAGATGTGCTGAAGTTCAGTATGTGGGTTTTCATGGGCCAGGATTAGGATTCGATCCCTGCACCTCATGGTTGCAAGGCAAGTCTCAACCTGTTGAGCTATCCCAGCATCCTCTGCTATGAACATTCTTATAGAAGGCCTTTTGTAGATTTATGTTTTCATTTCTCTTGAATAAATATTCAAGAGTAGAATTGCTGGGTGATTAGGCATTTGTATGTTTAACTTCTTAAGAAATTATTAAACTATTTTCCAAAATTGGTTTTACCAAGTTATATTCTCATCAACAATGTATGAGAGTTCTAGTTGTTGCACATCCTCTCCATTAGTTGATGTTCTCATTCTTTTTCCCCTTAGCCATTTATTTCTGAACAGGTGTGTGTGGGGGGGGAGGGGGGGTTGGAGCAGTGATTCTCTAGATGCTGTTGCTGCAGCTCTAACAGTTCAGGGTGAGTGCAGTCCATTGGGTTTTTCTCCCATGGTTTGTGATAATACTCTACTTTCTGCTGCTGGACATTACCCTTTCTTTGTAAACTTGGGACTTGCCTCTGAGGAGGAGGAGGAAAACAAAGAATGAGAGATCATAAACAGAGTTCGGAAAAATTATTTGAGCTATTGCTGGGTTAGGAGATGACAGTAAAGATGTTCTGATCAGAAGTCCAAGCTACCTATGTCAGACAGAGATTATCGCTGAGCCAGTTCTCATTCCTGAGACCTATTGTAAAGGGCCCCATAGATGGATAATTGGAGGGTCCTCATGGCCTACAAAGAGTAAGGACTTGGAGCATAAAATCCCCCATATGCCAAGAAAATCCCATGATAAAGAAGGTTTCTCTCAGGATAGTCAGGAGTCAACCCTAGCAAGTCTGTTATGGGTAGGGAAAGGTAAGCAAGCCCAAAGCAAAATGTGTTCATGGTGCTATGATTGACAAGGCAGAATCTCAACACATGCAGGTTGAAAATAGCTGATTATAAAGGAGGGGCTTCATAACCTCCTATACTGGAATGATGTGACTCAACTATCCATAGGTCTTGCACTCGGAAGCTGAAAAAACCCAGGCAGCTCTGTAGGAAACAGTTTCTGTGGCTATGCAACCTCTGACTCCTCTGAGGATAAGGGTTGTGGTTCAGCTATGACAATGGCCTAGACCTCAAATAGTCAAACTGTCCCTTGTGGACCAACTGCTAGGGTTGAGAGAAAAGCCTCTATCTCGATTCATGAAGTTCTGGACTTGTAGGGGACCATGAGGAAGGAGGACTCTGGGTGTGGTCAGGAAATCAAGGTACTTGCAGGGAGGAACAATTAACTCCTTTTTAATGAGTCTCTTTATAAACCTTCAAGACCTCTGCTTCTTCACAGGGTAGTCTGAGGACTATCCAATATCTCCACAGTCATGTAGCCAGAATAACCTGAGATCCTCCCAGCTCCCCCAACATCTAATAAATCCCCAATTCATCCCCACGTTCTGCTGATTGACCTCATACATACCTAATGAAGTCACTCAGTGTCAGTTGTAATGGTCATAGCTCAAGCTCTCATTGTTTCTAGCCTGGACTATTTCAGTCCTTTTGTAAGTAGACTTCTTAACTCCAATCTTGGCCTCCTCCAGACTAAGGCTCTGGAGTCACAGAAACTGATTTAGAACTTGAATTGTACTTTGCAACAATATTACTTAAACCCCAACATATGCAGAGGGTACAGGCTAATTTCCATAGCTGAGGTCACAGGTCCTGCCTGGTCTCATCTGGCTCCCCCTGGGCAGTGTCTTCACCCACCACTCCCTGCCTCCCAGTCTCCCAGTCTCCTCCAGCACACCAGTTGCTGGCCATTTCATAAACACACCTCGCCTACTCCTTCTAGCCTCTGTGATTTTATTCATCGAATTCCTCCCCCTGGAATGCTTTTCTACTCAAGCCAAGAAGGAGACTTCTTCTCTGGGCTCCCTGGGCATCCTTCAGCCACACCTCTTGTTACCTTACCACATAGTTGCACAATGTTTTGTTTATGTGTAGGACCTCCCTCTGTGACTTCTAGAGGGAGTAGCATTGGGTTGAATTTGCCTTTGTATCCTCATCATCTATCCCAGTGCTGGCCACATGGTCAATATAAAGTAAATAATCCTTGGGTGAGAAATGGCTTACTCATTTTATGTTTAACCTAAGCCCATGCAGTAGTTAACTTTATAGACATGAGTTCAAAACTCTACCTCATTACTTTCCAGCTATGTGCCCAGAAATAGACCTATTCATATATACTACTTTCTTCCCTTTTATGAACTAATAGAAACACAAGTCTCCCAGAAATTCTGATCTATATCTGTCACCATTAACAAATGTTGATTGCAGGCATCTCAAGGGTATGGATAGAAACCAGAGAAAGAAAACAGAGCAGAAGTTTCATTCATTCTAATAAATACAAGTATGTTGTACATTATGTGTTTTTTGTTTTTGTTTTTGTTTTTTTTCTTCCACATGTGATAGAGCTAAGCTAAACATCTGGCTTTGGTCTCTGGGGTAAAGCATCTACAAAAAAATGGCCTATGACCTCATTATCTAGTTTCACAAGCTCAGTAAGAAACTAGATTCCTCAAAACAGTGAATTCCAAGGAGTGATTATGCGTCAGAATCTAGGGAAGGCCTCAGTCTATTCACACTTACTAATGCTTTCAAAACAAACACAGTGATGTCTATTAACACCCAAGATATTCACTTGGGTGGGGGTCCTTGGAAATCCATAAGTTACTATTGGCAGTTTCTATCAAGGCTGACTATACTTAACTATCAGACGAAGTTGAAAGATTTACCCAATTTAAATCCCTTTCATGGCCTTCTGATCTACTGTTGTTCTCTGACCTACCACAGACCAAAACAATCATTCTGTTTGTCAAAGTCATGGTTGGCCATTGTGCAAGAACCCCACATTACTCAGGAAAGATCATCAGAAACGATTATGGCAAATCCCGTTCTTGCTAGTTGTCTCTTGTTTTTGTTAAAAACCTTTCTCAATTTTCTGTCCTATCTTTCCTTTTAAGTTTCCAATGTCTTATTTGAAATAAAGTGAGCTATTCTGGATTTATAAAATAATATGTGAGCTTGGTCTCAAAGTATTTTTTTCAAAAAGAGAATGATTGTGAGATTATTCTCAATTTGTTGTCAGGGACTCTGCAAGATACCCTATTATATTGTAGGGATCTCATTTTATGATCATAATAACCTGAAAAAAAATGTTACATCCATGAAGAAATTGAAGTTAAGAGAAGTTATTTAACTTTTCTAAGGTCAGACAAATAATAAACAGTGGTAATGGAATTAAAACATTTTCATCCAAATTCTATAAGCTGCATTATTCTGCTTTAATACCTCTGGGATTTTGTATCCTAGCCATAGCTCCAAGCCAGTTTTTCTATGGTGGAGAATATAGTCAGGGAAAAGTCATAGTGATAACCCAACAGGAAGAAGAAAGAGATTCTTGTCTCTCTATAGGTTGAGAAGACATATTGTTGGGCCAGCAATTATATGAATATCTATTCATCATCAAAGGGGAGAAATTATTGACAGCGATATAGGTAAAGCAGCCTGTAGAGATTTTCCTTGAATTGTAAAAGTTAATGTTCTTTATCTTAAAATTCTAAAAATCAGCTCAATTAGAGCATACAAGGTAAAATTTCTTTCTGGGTGCACCCAGAGACCATTGATTGCATCTCTAAAAGTAACAAATTCTGCTAGAATAGTTCTATCTTGGCATTCTGATAGACCCTGAGCTTCCAGAATACCCCTGTTCACCACAGAGATGATCTGCAAGTCTTCTGTTGGAATCTTGAAGAGTCTCCTTTGAGCCTAAAATTTGCTGCTGCCAAATCTGGTTCCCTCCACCCCAGAAGAGACTGTTCCCAGTTGGGATTCATGTGGATGCTTCTCTGCCAACTAGAATTGCTGAGAGATTTGTTAATTCCAGAATCTAGTATAGCTACATATTCATTGCATTTAATTATGTAAGACTACATAGTCAAATATCTGCTAGGGACTTTGTGTATCATTTTAGATACAGGTGTGTAATTTGAAGTATAAATAATGCAAATGTTCCTTTTGAAAATCCTAACTGGTCCACTGTTCTACCTAATGGGGGCTATTTGTTTGCTGTTTGTGGGATTGAATTTTCTTATCTGCACTGGCATTGTAGGTAACTAAAAGACTATTCTTGTCCCAGCAGACAGCATTTGGCCCTAAGCAATCTGTGAATAATTAAGCAATGAGTACAGCTGCAAGTTCTAAAATGTTCAAGATTTAACACAGGTTAAGTGACATTTCTTCTTCCCATTGGAGGAGAGACTAGACAAAATAGATTTGTTTGTTTGTTTGTTTGTTTGTCTAGATTGAGGCCATCTTTTCTCAAACTTATTTTGATGATTATTCTGTTCACAGACCTGTGTTTAGAAACTCCACCCTCCCCCACCCCATCCCGCCCCACCAACTAGGCTGGGCTCTGTAAAACTTTACATTTTCAAATTTTTCAAATCTATAGACCGCGTGGATGAGTTGAACAAGTAGTGCGATTACTGGAAGACTAGGGGTTCTGTACCTCACTTGCCCAGTATTCTGTGGGGATCATGGGTAGACCCAGTATATCTCTAAGTCTCATGTTGTTTTCCTATAAAATAAAAGTATTGGGGAAGCCGGGATGGCTCAGTGGGTTGAGCGCTCACTTTGCAGCGCCAGGGACCAAGGATTGAGTCCCGGCCCTGGCCCATGCGGACCCATGTGCTGAACTGGGAGCTCCCCCAGTTCAGTTCTCTCTCTGTCTCTGTATCTCTCTCTCTCTCTCTGTCAAAACCAGTAAATAAATAAATAAATAAATAAGATTTAAAATAAAAGGATTGATCTATCTGATTTTTAACCTCCTCCATTTAGAACTAATATGCTATGTATTTATGGCAAACTACAGAAGAATCTGAAATTGCTCCCAAATATAATGGGAATGGAGCAAATGAGAACAAGGGAAAGAGGTTAAAGTGGTGGTAGAGAGCCAATATTTGACATCAGAGAGACTTGGGTTCAAGTTCTGTCTCTTACAGATTGTGTAACCTCAAGTAAGATATTCCACTTCTCTAAGCTTCCAGTTCTTTCTTTGTAAAAAATATTTAGTAATGCTATATGCCTACAGGACAGTGGTAAGAATTAACTGTGGTAAGTATAAAGCACTTGGTCTAGTTTGAGGCAGAATGAGCGCTCATTCATTGCTGGCTCTAAGTAAACACTTAAGAAACAATAACCGGCACATACTCTATGTCAGGTGTGTGCTTCCTGAGGCCATCTTGTTTGGTCTGTCCATCTTGGAGCCCTCTTCTGTCTGGCACTTCTTTAACTCCTTTTATGCCTTTCAGATATCTGTCTTTTGTCTGATAAGCAGTGCCCTTATATTTGGTAACTGTTCAAAGTAGGGCTATCTAAGTCATCTTTTTCATTGGAAATTAACAGGGGCACTTGTGTATTATGCGCTCTGCTGGCCTAAAGCTAGCCCCCCCCACCTTGTACCCACACTCCCTAGTCTATTTACACATTATAGCCAGATGATCATATTTGTCCAACATGCAGATATTTTGAATAGCTTCCCATTGATAAAATAAAAACAATGTAACAGAGCCTTGCTAATTTCAGACCTTGCCATTTTCACCAGGCTCACTTTTTATCTCTATAGTCTTCAACGGTAGACTTTAGTTTCCGTATGTTAAAAACCACATGCTCATTTGCGTCTCAAGACCATTGACACAATGCTTCTACCACCTGAAACATTAGCCTCTTCTACGTATATTCCTGGTCCCCAGCTCAAAATCTTCTCCAGGAAGTTCTCCTTGATATATACTCTCACTCCATCCATTCAAGACAAGATCAGGACTTTTGGGTAAGTGTGTTCAGAAGAAGTCTACACTGTACAACTCCCTTTTAAAATAGCAATCATTACAATGGAAGTTTAACAATTATTGGTGCAAACCATAATTTGATGTCTACTTTCACCTCTTCCACATGTTAGTTTGAGTTCAGGTTATGACTGTCCTTTTCACCACTATATTCTCACAATACAGTGCCTGGCACATAGTAGGTGTTCAATAATTTTTAGTGACTGAATGACTGGCTATTTGAATGAAGACATACACATGCAAAGTAAAGGTTTATTCGTTCATCCTGTATTGCGAGATGTGGAGTTGGATGCTCATAAATTATTTAAAAAGTTAGACAATTGACAGGAACAAAATGATCCTGAGATCCTGAAAGGCTCCAGGATGTACAGTTGTTGAAATGTCACCTTTAAGATGTGGATATTGATTTACAGTTTGCATTCTTGAGTACATCGAATTCTGCACTAGCAAAGAAAAAAATCCAATTTCTGCATCCCAGTGAAGGAGAAGGCTAAGTCAGGTTTGGTGTCATCTGTCGGAAGGTTGTATGTGTGTGTGTGTGTGTGTGTGTGTGTGTGTGTGTGTGTGTGTGTGCGTGTGCACACTCTCATTTATGGGTTTTACATAGACTAGAATTCTTGGTGGTAAGAAGAAAAAGTTTAAGCCTTACTTTTTTTAAATCAGAAATCAGTTTTGCCTGTTTCAATACTTCAATTGAATGAAATAACTCTTATGTCTGACTTCTCCTTTATGTCATGTTTTTGAGGTCATTCAAGTTATGGTATATATTAGCAGTTAGTTACCTTTCATTACTACATAGTGTTGTATTGTATAGATATATTACAAGTTATTTATCCATTTCATTTTGGTGGACATCTGGGCTCTCTATAGTCATTTATGTTATTAATAAAGTCTCCATAGGTATTCTTTTTTTTTAAATATATTTTTGTTTATTTATTATTGTCAGAGAGAGAGAGAGAGAGATACAGTAACAGATACAGAGAGAGAACTGAACTGGGGGAGATCCCAGTTCAGCATATGGTTCCGCACGGGCCAGGGCTGGGATTCGATCCCCGGTCCCCGGCGCTGCAAAGTGAGCGCTTAACCCACTGAGCCATCCTGGCTTCCCCACCATAGGTATTCTTGTACAAGTCATTTTGTGCATTTTTGTTTTCATTTCTTTTGGGTAAACATCTAAAAGTGATATTGCGGGGACATGGGGTAGGTGGAAGTTTACCTTTATGGTATGGCTATACTGATTTTCAAAGTGAGTCTAACATTTTGCACTCCCACACAAGCATCTGGTGTTTTCAATCTCTTATATTTTAGCCATCCTAGTGAGTGTATAATATTACCTCATGGTTTTAATTAGTGTTTTCTTGATGACTAATGTTGACCATTCTTTGATGTGCTTAGCGATCATTGACATTTTTCTTTGTTAAGCTCTTTTAAGTCTTCTGTCCATTTTATTTTAAATTGTATCATTTACCTTTTAAGTATGGAGTTTTAAGGGTTGTTTACATATTCATATATTTTGAATGTGAGTCCTAAGTCAGATATATAAATTGCAATAATTTTCTCCAAATCTGTGGTTTGCCTACTCACTTTTTAAAGGTGATTTTGAAGAGCAGATGTGCATAACTTTGATTAAGTTCATTTTTATCATTTTTTTCTTTATGGTTAATACTTTTTGTGTTCTAAGAAACTCTTTGCTCACTTAAATATTGTGAAGATATTCTCCTACTTTCCTTCTAGAAGTTTTATAGTTTTAGCTTTTATGTTGAGGTCTATGTTGATTTTTGTTTCTGGTATGAGGTCTGAGTCAAAGTTTATTTTTTCTCCATATGTTAAATTCTTGTCTCTGCTAAAATTATTTGGTTCCTTTGTTGAAAATTAATTAACCATTCCTAATTATTTTACATTTAACTATGCTCTTTAGTTTATTTGTATCTGCCATATCTGTGTGGTAGAAATATTATATAATGATTCATGACTACCAGGCTCTTCCCAAATGTGTTCTTTGATGTCAGCTTGGTAGCTTTGATATTAGGAATGAAGGGAAGCCGGGATAGCTCAGCAAGCAGGTTGAGTGCTTGCCTTGCAACTGTGAGGTCCGGGATTGAATCCTGGCCCCAGCCCCAGCCCATACAAACTTATGTTGAACTGTGGCGCAACTGGTAACCATTGGGATGGCAGCAAAAGTTTCACATTTCATGCAGGAGGTCCCCAGTTCAGTTCCTGCCCTGTGCGGTCCCACATCCACCTGTATGGACTGAAACTATGTCACAACTAATGATGTACAACTATGGAGACTGCTTTGAACACTTCCCCTTCTCTCTCTCTCTCTTTCTCTTTTACCTTCTCTCAAATAACAACAAAAAATCTTAAATGAAAGAAAGAAGAAAAAAGGAAAGGAAGGAAGGAAGGAAGGAAGGAAGGAAGGAAGGAAGGAAGGAAGGAAGGAAAGAAGGAAGGAAGGAAGGAAGAAAGAAGAAATGGGAATGCTTATACCATGGAAATAGGCAAACACTATATATCAAGGCTAATTTATTATTATTTTGATTCTACAGACTTAAGAATGTGTTGGAAATAATGTTAAGACAGAGTAAGTATGACATTGTGAATAGCACAAAAACTTGAAGAAATAGTCTTGCAGCATTTAAAAGCTAGAATCCGAGTCAGCAAGGAACTCCCGCACAACTTAATGAAGAAGTTTCACCATAACTCACTTTGTTTCCATCTTACTCATTAATGTAAGCAAAAATGTCAACGAATATTCATGTGGATACCATCTTTACCTGTCAATTGCAAACAGAGGTGGGCTACAGATCTAATAATTTGATTTAAAAAAAAAATCAATGAAAGCATTTTGTGAGAATGAATGTGCTATGTGGAATTTATGAAAAAGTATGTTGACTATTTCATTATTTCTAAGTACTGTGCTTTCTATTCTTTATATCAGCAATATTTATAATAAATGCAGGCATGCATACACATAGATAAGCACACGCACTCTCCCTTGTCCACCTGAGAGCTGACTGTTAAACATTTATCACTAGCATATATTGCCTAACTCACAGTGTTGTGAACATTAGACCAAGACTGTCATGAGAGTGCGTGTGCACTGAAGGCAGTTGTGCTTTGAAAGTGAGGATTACCAGTAGATAATGTTCAATGATGAGCTGAAGAAATTAAGGGAACACTTTACTGGTAGGGGCTCTAATGGCTTTGTAGGAGAAAGTGAATGGTCACATGTCCCATGATAACAGCCTAGCTGAAGGCTGTACTCGAGGAAAAGCCCACAGGTGGCCAGGCAATTTGGGAAATGGTTCTCCCTCCAGGTTGGATGGAGTGATGGGGGGTCAAGTCTAGTGGTGAAGAAAAGACATGGGAAGGCGGACTGGAGAAATGGGACATCCTTGAATTCCGTGTTGCAGAGTCTGTATTTGCATCAGTAGGCAGTGGGAGCTACCAAATATCTTTGAGCAAGGGAATCACCTGGCCCGAGCTTTTGGGCCATGTCACCTGTTGGGGCTCATGTCACCTGCTTTCTGACAGTTCATCTGGCAGTGTGGATAGGCCAGATTGGAGAAGAAAGACGAGTTAAGAGAAGTCAGAAGATGGTTGCAAGAATACAGATAAAAACTGGTGACCTGAGCCCCAACTAAACCAGTGGCCATCAGGACAAAAAATATGATAATGGAAGAAATATATCCATGGTAGAAGTAACAGCACCTGGAAAAATAATTATATATATATTTTAAATTATTGCAACCTATTTTCATTTATAATTTTTATTTTTTATGTTTTGGAGGTTTGAGGGTTGGGGAGATGTTAGTGAATCAAAAAAGTGGAAAATAAGGATATTGAGAGAAAGCCCTCTGGATTGCTTATATCAAACTCTTATTTTTCTTCAATTGCAGGTTTGGGGGGGCGGGTAATTGAGTGTGTTTTTACTCCAGCAAATCTTTATATTTTTTCATTCATGTACATTTTAACACATATTTACTATTTCCTCTTTAGAAGCTTGCTACTCAATAAAAGGGATAAAATAAAGGCTTGTGTTTTTTGTTTGTTTGTTTGTTTTTTAACCAGAAATATTTAAAGACTGCTCTCTGATTGTCTTGGGTGCATTCTAGTGAAGTGACTTTAGGCCATAAAGACCTGAGTGTTTGGATCACATTCTGTCATGAAACTTTCTGGCTTTGTGTTGTTTATTTGGAATATAGAGGAGACATTATTGAAACCATTTAATTCTCAGGAGCCAACTGAAACCAGCCAAGCATAAGTCTTAGGAAAGAAATGTATCCTTTTAATAAGGATTTCTTTTTTGGAGACTATGTTAGAATATTCTAGATGTTTTAGAAGTTTGTTTAGGGTACCCCCCCCCAAAAAAAAACCCTAAAAAGAATATTCTCATAGACCATACATAGACTGTAGACTCAGACAACTGGTAAATTGATATTGCAGCTAAATTGGTCCAACAGAAGGCATATCTTTTTTTCCTACAAATCAGATTGCATTATTATTATTTTTTTCCTTTCATTATTGCAAAAGATGTGACTTTATGTTGTTAAATGGTTCAAACAACACACTGGTGGACAGTATGATTCAAGGGGTTCGAGGGTGTTTCTAGTGTCAGAATACCTGGGTCTATATCTTTGCACCTTTCTTGTTGTGTAGCCTTGGGCTCAAAACTTTTTCAAGCCTCTGCTTTCTTAATGTAATATAGTAGTAATAACAGAAATTAATTCATAGAGTTGCTGAGAAGATATATGTAAAGCATTTAAGAACAGTATCTGGCTATAGGAGACCTAGTAATAATTTAGTGACCATTATTTTATTACAATTGTGCTGTAATCAAGTACAAAATGCTGACTAGAACCTGTCATATAATAAATGCTCAGTAAATTCGCTATTACATTTAAGTATCTAAGGTGAAAATCCTCATGCCTCAACTTACAGAGAAGTCACTATAAATATCAATGTGAACACATATATTTTCAAATAAAAATGGGAACATACCACACATATTGTTCTGTAATATGTCATTATTTCACTTAAACTTTAAAAACTATCCCACACAAGTATGCCCAAAATTAAAATCTTTTGCTCTGTGAAAGATCTCATTCAGAGGATAAGAAGACAAGCCATACAGACTGAGAGAAAAAGTTTTTGCCACATATCCAACAAAACATTAGTATTTAGAATATATAGAAATCTCTAAAAAATTAACAGTAAAACACAAAACAAAGCAAAACAAAAATAAACAAACAAAAACAACAAGTAATCAATTAGAAAACCGACAAAGGAGATGAATACACATTTCACTGATGAGGGTATACAGAAAATACATGAAAAGATGTTCAATATCATTAGCCATTAGGCAAGCGCAATTTAAAAACCACAACAAGATGTTACCACACACCTATCAGAAAAAAAAAAAATAGTGACATCACTGAATGCTAGTACAAATGCAGAGAAATGGATCACTCAGACAATGCTGGTGGGAATGTAAAATGGTACAGCTACTCTGGAAGCCATTTTGGCAACATCTATATAATGAAATGTGCAATTGTCCGATGACCTAGCCATTATACTCTTGGACATTTAATCCAGAAAAATGAAAATCTTTACATGAATATTCAGAGTAGCTTTATTCATAATAGCCTCAAACTGGAAGCAACCCAGATGCCCTTCAGCAGGTGAATGCACGTTGAACAAATGGTGGAATTCCCATCATGCATATCATGGAATACTATTCAGTGATAAAAAGGAATGAAATGAGCTATTAGTTCATGAATTAATCCAGATAATTATGCTGAGTGAAAAAGCCAGTCCCCACAAGGTCACATACAGCATGATTCCATTTATAGAGCCTTCTCGAAGTGAGAACATTATAGAAATGGAGGACAGTTAGGAAGCCACTCAGGGTTATGGCTGGTCTTTACCAAGAGAGTCAAGACTTCATCAACTCCTATGGAGTTGAGAAATTCAAGCTCATTATCTCTTACTGGGGAGGCAGTGATGCCCGTTGTGGAAGAAGGAGACCTCAATTTGAGCAAACAGCTGTCTTTTCTTGACAACAGAAGGGTAAACAGGGCTCAAGTTGGCCCTTAGCGAAGTGATCCATGGAAAGGTAGTTTAAACCGATTCTGTCATTGAGCACAGCGAGGAAAGCACTCATTTTCCTTCCTGGCTCTGCATAGGTAATGCACAGAGTCAAAGAACCTCGTGTCTCTGGGAGCCCAGCAAAATAAAGGAACCCTATCCTTTGTTGCCTTGATTTCCAGTCCTCTCCCCAGGCTGCTTGTTCAGGATGTGCGATCTCCTTTTAGGAAGGTTATTTGGAGCCTGAGGCTGGGAGGGTTTGGGGTTCATCTAGCTAGAGGGAGTCCCTGTGTCCTATCCTTACCCAATTATCTACTATTTAATTGGCAGGCCCTCTGGTCAATTTCCCTGGGCACAGTGAGATGTTTTAACATTAAAATTCTTCTGGTTTGCTCCTGGCCTTTGCAGTGGGGAACTCTCCATTGCGGCCCTTGCAGGCCGTGCAAACCTCTTGTGGTTGACAGTCAGCTGTGATTTTCCATCAGCTGCATCTCATTATCCTGTCAGGACTCTCTCCTGCCTATCCATGGGAAACAATGTATAATCACTTGCAACTGATTTGCAAGTGTATAATCACTTGCAAATCACCCTGCCTGGCCCATGACCACGTGGGCCAGACTGCCAAATGGTTGCTGGGCTCTGGGGCCCCACGCTACCTCCAGAGTCGGGGCTCCAGGAGGTTGGAACATAACAGCCACCCTTTCTTCTTGAGGTGGAGTGGGAGAGTGGGCCAGGTCAAAGAGGGACATTGGCTAGTCACAAACCCCACAGAACTACAGAGGCAGATTCAAAACAGCTGTTTTTGTGCAACTCACTTTAGAGACACAAAAGTGACCAAGCCTCTTTCCTCCACGGAGACCTAGAGGGGTTCTAGGATTCTAGAACTAATAATTTGATGGGGGATGAGCCCCATTTTTTCTAATAGCAATAATAGAGCACACTGGTTGTAGAATGCAGACAGATCCAATGCACTCAGATCCAACGCAAGTCCTGATTCTGATAGTAACTGCCTGTGTGACATTGGACAAGTCACTTAATCTCTCTGAGCTACAGTTTTCTCATCTGTAAAATAAGAATAGGAGTATCAAGCATTTAGAGATGTTTTAATGATTAAATGAGCTACAACTGCAAACTCTTTAAGATTCATTGAATCCCAATTGTTGGTTTTATTAATATAATTTGAAGTTGAAGACAACACTCATTTCCTAGTATTGGACATCAATCTATATTGTGCCCTCTTTCCATCTAAAGAAAAAAACATCTGTGACTGAAAAATCCCAAATTTCAGGGGTCTTCTACTAAAACTACAGCAGTCCTATCAGGGTACAATAGGGGCAGATAAATGTAGTCAACTCTATGTGGAAATGGAGCTTATAGATCTCAAAGCGTGCGCGCACGCACACACACACACACACACACACACAAGCAATGAGGTTCATCATAGTTGCTCGTTAAAATCACTGGAAGAACTTTTGAAACTACTTATGACCTGAGATCAATGAAATCAGAATCTCTTGAAATGAAGGCATTGGTGTGTTTATTTTAAATGCCCTGCTTCACCCACTTTCCCTACATGGTTCCTGCCAGGTGATCTGAACGTTTGGCCAGGGTCATAGTTACAGTATGGAAGCTCTGAGAGATGCTGCATTTATTTTAAAAAAGTATCCAACTTGGTTTGAAGGTAGCAGTTCCTACATTGACAGAACACGGACCCTCCTCCTGTGTAATACATGTTGAGAACTCATCCTGGAAGCTTCCGGCAGCTCTTCCTCAGGAAGGGGGAGCCCGGGCTGAACGCTTCCTAACTTTATCTTTCTCTGGTGCTAAAGAGCTCCCAGGTGTCAGGACAGTGAGGGAACAGTCTATAATTACCCTGATTATTCTCAGCAAGAATGCCCAGAAAAAGGCAGAATCCCAGACATGACCAGACCTTGCTGCAGGCATTGGAAAGCTCGCAGCAGCCCGACTGGGCAGGAGCTGGAACCTGGAGAGCTGGGAGGGAGGGAGTTGTTGATGAGCCTTGTGGGTGAACAGGGCTCTGTGATGTTACAAGGAACCGGCCAAGCATCCTCAGAGCAAATGGCAGGGCTGCTTACTTCTTCTCTGGAAAATCTTTTCAACATTCCTGGAGAAGGAAGGAGGGTGTGCACTGTCTTGCATTTTTTATCATGTAAATGATTGTCTATTGCCCGCTCCTCAACTTGTTGACAAGGCTAAGCTGTTTATTGCGTAGTAGCTCCGTAAGGAGGAACCCCACCTCCACAGACAGAGGAAGCAAGGTCAGAATTGATTGAGAACCAAAAGTTTGGTTGCAGCAGTTTGTTTAATGTGGGAACCCGATTAGAACTGAGTAAAGATCACATACAACAGTCCAGAATGGGGGGAGACAGGAAGGATTCCAAGACTCATCAGGTACCGATCATATGTTGAGGCTTTTCTTGGAAGAGTTGGTGGGTCTTTGGGTAAACTTCTGCAATGAACAATCAGTGCATGGGGGTAAAGTCTCCCTGAGTAGCAAAGGCGTAATGGAGACAATGAAATAGTCATGTCACGATAATGCGATGCAGACCTCATTATTCTGGGTGTGCTGGGGTGGTTTCCATTCTTGGTGTCCATGCAGTGTGGGGGGTAGATGATTTTGTTTTTCATTTTTTATTTATTTTAATTGTCAGGAGGGAGAGTTTTCTTTCAGACCTCGTTCAGTTGTTGGGCTTTCCCCCCAAAACCCTTTGATTTTGTCTTTTGAATATTGCAAAGCTTGGGATTGATCAGGTTCCCCTCCTTATTTTGGCCTCAGAGAAGGTCAGAACCAAATCACCTTTAGTGAAGGTAAGTCACCTCACGGCACGTGCAGGGCCATCAAGTGTATTGATCGTGGCCCCGTTATTTTTGTTGTGCGTTGATTGGTAGCAGCAGTGGCTGAAATGCACAGTGAGGTTCTGTGATGGCTCTTTACAGTCACCGCTTACTGGGAAGAAGGAAATATATGCCTGGGACAGGTTGCCATATTTGTGACTCTGGGTTCCCCTAGGCTATAGTGCTTGGTACAAATGGCTTGCAATTTTATAGCAGAAAATTCCAGAGGATGTCAGGTAGTCAAGAAGAAAAACTCTACTTTTCCATTTAGAGGTCTCCTTGCAAAGTTACTTCTCTCCCAGGCCTTTATATCTGCACCAAAATGCTTTTCAGTTGGCATATGTGAACAATTGGGCTTTTTTTCTTTAATTGCCATTGTAATAGACATGCCTCATATGCTTGAGAATACGAGTATACATATCTGACATATTATGAAATATTTCAAGTATACAAAAGAATATAGGAATAATATAACTTAGCCAGTGCAGTCATCACTCAACTTTTTAAATTCTAAACCTTTACTAGTCCATATTCATTTTTAATATTCCCCCCTAAATAATTCATCATTAGAATCTCCCCCATTTCATTCCTCTCCCTCTTTTACCAGAAGGAACTAATTATCCTGAATTTGATGATTATCATTCTGCCTCAGGCTTTATGCTTTTACTCAATATATAAATGCCCATAAATAACATAACAGTATTATATTTATATTTAAAATTTTATGTAACCAATAACCTTTTGCAATTTTCTTTTTTGTTTAATATTATGTTTGGGGGAGTAATTCATTTTGATGCCTGTATATGTAGGTGATTTATTTTATCTTCTGAGGAGCATCTCACTGTATGAATGGACCATGAAGTGTTTATTATCTGTCTTCTGGTTGGTGGGCATCAGGGTAGCTTCTTCCTTTGGGCTGTTATGCACATTCTAGTTTATAGCAGTGAACATTCTAGTATGTGCACATCATAGACACAGACGCAAAGGCTTTTCCAGGGCCTATGTCTGAAAGTGAAATTTCTGGGTCTCAGATATGATCATCCTTGATTTTACTACATTTTCAAAACTAATCTTTAGCATAATTGTGAATGCTTAAACTCCCATTGAGAGAGTGTGAAAATTTCCTTTGCTTTGCATTTTTGTCAGCATTTGGTATTGTTAAACTTTTCAATTCTAGACTCTCATAGGTGTTAAATGGTATCTTAATGTTGCTTTTGTTTGCATTTCCTTCATTGCAGGTGAGATTGGGCATCTTGTCATTGACTTACCATATTTTTCGGTCCATAAGATGCACTTTGCCCCCCCCCCAAAAAAAAGTGGAGGAAAAAATGTATGCATCTTGTGGAGCCAATGCTACAAAGAAGAGTGCACGTTGGGGACCTTAATGATGCCATGGGGAAGCCTACAGCCAGATCAGAAAGCAGGGACTGCATGGAAGGAGAGCGGGTCCAGGCAGGTCAGGTGCGTCTTATGGAGCGAAAAATACAGTGCTGGCTTTTGGGTTTGCTTCTCTATGGCTTGCCTATTCATATATTTTGCTCATTTTATTATCAGCGTCTTGGTTTTTTTCTCACTGATTATAGAATATGCTAGATACCAACCCTTTGATGATTATTTTGTGTTGTTAATATCTTCTCTGTGGTCTTCTAGCTTTATATACAATGTCTCTATAGTATATAATTTTCCAATTTTAATAAAGCCAAACTTATCAGCAATTTCCTTTATGTTCTGTGCTTTTTGAGCCATG
The DNA here is from genome assembly GCA_004027555.1 of Craseonycteris thonglongyai. Lineage (NCBI taxonomy): Eukaryota > Metazoa > Chordata > Mammalia > Chiroptera > Craseonycteridae > Craseonycteris > Craseonycteris thonglongyai. The sequence continues at coordinate 17,910 of PVKE010005277.1, forward strand.
GTTGAATCTTATCACAAAGCATGAAGATAATGTCCTATATAGTGTGTTGAAATTTTTTAATTTTGTTTTTCACATTTTGGGCTTAATTCATCTGTGTGTATGTGTGTGTGTATGTGTATGTAACAAGGAAGAGATCTAATTTATTTATCTTCTTTTGGAAAACTAGGTGTACTAGGACAATTGATTACATAGTCTTTTCCCCATAACTACCAATTTCTATGCCCACCATACTCTATATCAAGTTTCCATAAATTCTTGGCTCCATTTTGGAACTTCCTTTTCAATTCCATTGGTCTCTTTTTCCTCTCCCTATAACAACGCAACAATTAATGTAGATTTATAATAAACCTCAATACTTGGTAAGTCCCTTACTTTTTTCTGTTTCTGCAAGATAACCTGGATTGTTCTTCCTCTTTTACCTCCCATATAAAATTTTGGTATCAAAAGTTGGCATTTTCATTGGAATTACTTTGAATTTAAATGTAGATTAATGGGGAAGAATTGCTAGTTTGTAATCTGCTCACCATGCCCACGACCTGTAGTTCATATGCTGAGCTTTTCTTTGATGACTTAAGATAACATTTGCTATTTTTTTCATAGAGTTGTATACATTCTTCTTACATATTTTTCCTAAGTATTTATTACTTAGTTGACATTATAAATCACACAGGTTTAATAATACATTTTGGAATTCAGTGCAATAAGAACACAATTGATTGGTGTGCATTGGGCTTGAACCTGGCAACTTTGGGGAACTCTCCTATTAGTTTCAACAGTTCAATAGTAGGAGAGGGGTCTGCTAAAATGTCAAATCAGTTGCTTTGAGGTAGAGGGATTAGGGGTGATTTCTTTTTTACTTCTTTATACATATTTTTCAATACTTTAAAATACTGTATAATAGGTATCACCTCCTTAATAATTGAATTGAAAATTAAATAACAATTGTGCCAATAATATCCACCATTTGATCAAAATCTGTGCTTGTGAAGCTCTTGCTAAGGGTTTCATATACACAATTTAATTTTAAAGCTGACAACAACCTTGCGTAGTAGGTATTGCTTGTCACACTGTGAATTACACAGCAACTTGCCTAAAATGTCACCTACCCACTAAATAGTTGAGCTGTGTTTCATGGCACTATGCTATTTTCTGGTAAACTCAGAAGGACATTTTCTTGTAGTACATTTTGCTTTGCTAAAGTCAATCTGTAAATGGTTCAATGGGCTAGTTTGTCACTGATGTGGCTGTTTGCCCTGACCTCTGGACAGAGCCTCGGGGACTCCAGAGAAGGAAATTTTAGAGAGAATTCCTTGTGGGTCTTCCTCCAGTGACTGGCTCTGCTGTGGACAACAGGAAGCCAAGTGTGCAGTCAGCCAGCCACCTGGACTCTGGATCTCGCAAACAAAAACAAAATGTTTTAAAGGATGAATGATGCCCAGGAAGGTCAGACTTTTCTAAGCTCCTCAACTAGCAGCAGCTCCTAATTCAGGAACAGAAGCATGAAGTCTGGCAATGACAATATTAGCAAAGGAGCCTACCCTTGAGGGGAAAGATTCAGCCTTTATCTTCAGTCTCCCTAAAGTTTAAGTCATAAATACGACTTCAAATGTGTTAAGTGAACTCAAAGGGGGTTACAACAGAGACTAGGAAAGAAAATATGGCATGATTTAAAGTAACTTATTGCCTTTGCAAGTATTTTTCTAGTATATCAATGATCATTGGATTGTTAAAACACAACTCGTAGCAATTGCATGAAGTCAAAGCGAGGCTCTCTAAACAGATAGTACATGTAGATAATGCATGTAGAAGCTACCTCTGGATAGGCTGACCAGATGCACTGCTTTAAACAGGACAGGAAACAATGGTACTGTCTTATTTCAAACACTGCATCTGGTCAGCCTACTACTCACCCCTTAAATTTAGCCCAATGAGACTAGGCTGACCATACGTACCATTTGAAATGGGACAGTACCGTTGTGTGCCGTCCCATTTCAAATGGGATGTCTGGTCACCCTACCCCTGAAAAAACCTTTAACAACCATTATTGCTATGTCCAAGATCTCACAACTGTATCACATAAACCTCTATCTCTTTTTGTCCCTCGTTCTCTTTCCTCTCCCCTCCCCTCCTGCCTCACCCCTGACTCTCCTCCTTGGGGACCATGTTATGACTTTGATATTCTCTTGGCATTTGGGGCCTCTTCCACCATAACAATAATTTAAATATAATATTTTATGACTGCATTAGTTTAAAAATGAGCATAAACTAGGCAGGAGTTGATATTGCATATTCATTATAATTATTTTTACTTTTTCTTCTGAGTTAAAAGAAATTAAAATAAAAATGTATCTGTGGGCCCCTAAAAGTATTGTGTGTCCTAGACGTTAGGTGTCCAGTACCTGATGGAGAAATCAGCCTTGTTCTTGTAATTCATTCATTCATTGTTCCTTTCTTCCTTCCTTCTTCCTTCCTTCTTCCTTCCTTCCTTCCTCCTTCCTTCCTTCCCCCTTCCTTCCATCTTTCCTCCTTTTTTCCTTCCATCCTCCTTCCTTCCTTCCTTCCTCCTTTCTTCCTTCTTCCTTCCTTCCTCCTTCCTTCCTCCTTCCTTCCTTCTTCCTTCTTTTCTTCCCCCTTCCTTCCATCCTTCTTCCTTCCTTCCTTCCTTTCTTCCTCCACCCCTCCCTCCTCCCTCCCTCCTTCTCTTCCTTGTTCCTCTCTCTCTATTTTTCTATCTTTCCTCCCTTTCATCCTTCTTTATTTCTCTCTCTCTCTCTCTGGCTTTCTATTTTTTGTGTGTGTCTTTCCTGCCTAGACTTGGCATACTAACTAAGAATAACAAGTGTTCAGTTTCTCTTATATCTTGCTTGCAATCATTTCTGTTTTAAGAAGAAACAAATAAGACATTTCCTTCAGTTTCCTTTAAAAAAAATGAACTCTAACTGTGGATCTAAATTTTTCCTGGAATCCAACAGGCTTTCTTTTCATCCTATCATAAGTAGTTTAGATTATCTTTGTTCTTTTTCTTTTTCCAAGTCCACCTCTATAGCATAAAAACTTCTGAGAAAGTTTGGGGTGCATTCAGCTGTCTTTCAGAGTTTGGGTATTAGGGCTTCTGCTGGTACAGTGGATGACATCAGAAAATGTCCTGTTTTGTCGTGATAAAACAGAAGTCACTCCGAGATGCCTGGGGACCGAAGGGAGCCCTGTGCCCTCCTCCCCCATGTGCAGCAGCTAGAGTTTCACAGCTGTTTTCCATTGCTCTGGAAGCAGCCTGCATGCCTTCAGAAATGGCCCTTAGGAGTCAAGAGGCCTTCTTCTTATTTGCTTTTCTAAAAGATAACTTTCCCAATATAGCAATGGAGTCAAAAGGAGAAGTTCACAGTTACAAACTCAGCTCACGTGACGGTGGGAGGCCCCGGGTCTTCTGAATTGCAGGACTGTGACTCTTTGGGGCTGGTAGGGGGGCCCGAGAGGATCAAGCGTGGCTGTTCTTGGCCGTGGGATGGTGCTTTCTCACCTCAGAATGGACTGCAGGTTTGAGTGGATGGACGATTTAATATGACATCTGCAACAGGCCTTCTGACACACCGCTTCCCTCCAGCTGTGGGCTCCCCACGAAGAGCTGCTGCGGGAGTAGGTTTAGGGTACACCTGACACTAGACACAGGTACCCGCAGGACACAGTTATATAAATAACAGGAGCCAGCACTCCTATTATGTATATAACTCAAGGTCTCCCAACATTCCACGTCATTTCACATCATGCAGGGGGCGCTAGGTAAGGAGAATCCAAATATAGACATACTTCATTTTATTGCACTTTGCTCTATCATGCTTCATGGATATTACGCTTTTTACGAATGAAAGGCAAGACCAACTGCCAACAAAGAAGATTATGACTTGCTTTATTATAATACTTTATTTTTTGTGGTGGTTGTCTGGAATCAAACGGGTGATGTCTCCGAGGGATACCTATAGTGATTTGTTTAAAGACTGTTGGGTATGACTGATTAGTGAATAATTTGGGAAAAACCTGCACCAGTTTCCTCAATCCACTCTTTTTCTTTTTTGTTCTTATAATACTAGAGACTAATTACTGAGCCATGATAAGGAGCCAGGCAGCGTGCTAAGTTGTGGCTGGGCAGCTGCTGTGCTGTAGTGACCTAGCAATCACATTCAGGAGGTAACATCTTCAGTTCACTGAGAAATAGAGTCCTAGAGAAGAGAGAGCGAGAGAGAAGAGGCTCTTGTCACTTTTTAATCTTCAGATTGTGAGATGACCTGATTTCTAAATAAAATGTTTAAGGATGGAGCAATTAAACATATTTTTCACTTGCTGAAAGTTCTTAAATCATAAACTACTTTCCTAGGCAAGAATCTCCTAGTAAATCACTACAAAGTCTATGTTCCTGCTTTCAGTTGCTGCCAAGTCCAGTGGACTTGCAGTGGGGACATGAATTGGTGTTGTAGTCCTGAGTCTGCTTATCACAGCCTGCTGGATGTCAGGAGAGTGGAAAAGACAGAGCTCGCTTCTTCTTCCCAGGACTGTGCCTGGTTGCCTTGTTTTGTCCTCCCAGCCATCCTGAAAGGTGGGGACCAGCATTGTCTACTTAACAAATGAAAATTTTGACTTAACAGGACTGAGTAACTTTTTCAAGTTCAGAAAAGTCATGAGACAGGGGGCAAGATTTGAAGAAAAGCCATTTCCAAAGCTCATGCATAAAGCCATCTGCCACCTTGTGGGGTACATGTTACTTTCTGAGCCTCCCACTCTATATCTGGAATTAGGAGTGATGATATCTTCTCTGTGCTCCTGTGCTATTGTGTGTGTTAAATACAGTATTATACTCAATGATGTCCTAATACAGCACTTGACACCTGGCCAGAAAGTAACAAATGAATGAATGAACAGATGAGTGAATGAATGAACCGAGTGAATCCTGCTGTATTCCCACTCCAGTCTTTCCAGTGAGCTCCATCCCTGTTCTCCTGGTCTCCCACTGCCATTTCTCCTTGCACTAGAGCAGGGCTTGACAAACTATGTCCCCCAAGCTGAATCCAGCCTAACACCTAACAATTTAAAACATGTTATATGGCCCAGGAGCTGATAGTTTTTTCTTTTGTTTTGTTTTTTTACACTTTTAAATGGTTAAGATTTTTAGAAAGAATAATTTCATACACTTAAAGATTCCATGAAGGAGAAGCCGGGATGGCTCAGTGGGTTAAGCGCTCACTTTGTAGCTCCGGGGACCCAGGATCGAATCCCTGCCCCGGCCCGTGTGGACCCATATGCTGAACTGGGAGCTCCCCCAGTTCAGTTCTCTCTCTGTCTCTGTATCTCTCTCTCTCTCTCTCTCTCACTCACTCTCTTTCTCTCTCTCAAAACAAACAAACAAACAAACAAACAAAAAACAATAAAAAAAAAGATTTCATGAAATTTAAAGTTCAGAGTCTCTAAATAAAGTTTTATTGAAGCACAGATGTGCCCATTTGTTTCCCTAATGCCTAAGACAGTTTTCTTGCTTCAAGGGCAGAGTCAAGCACTTGTGGCAAGGACAATATAGACCACAGAGGCTAAATTATTTATTCTCTGGTCCTTTATAGTAAAGTGTGTCAACCTCTAATTTAGAGCTTGAGAAAAACGGGTAGAGATGGTAAAGCCAGAAGCAGAGAGCTTTTTTTCACCTGCTTGGCTAGATGGTCAAACCTGGGAGCTTCAGGGCATGAATAGTTTGGCATCCCCAGACTTACCTGCCTGGGGAGCACCCGGAGAAGGCAGCAGCATCAGCACAGATAGCCAAGTGGACAGAGGCAGCAGCATTAGGCGTGAACTGCCCACAGTATATCCACAGATAGTCACATAGGTGCCTAAGGGTAGGGTTGACCAGATGTACCATTTGAAATGTGGCCAAAAACAATGGTACTGTCCCATTTCCAACAGGGTCAAGCCTACTGACACCCTGAGTTTAGCCCAGTGAGTCTAGACCGACCATATGTACCATTGAAAACAGAATAGTACTGCTGTTTTCTGTCCCATTTAAAATGGGACATCTGGTCATCCTACCCACGGAAGACAGTTTGAGATCCCAATAACATTCCCTGCAGTCTCTCAGAAATGATTGGGGTTGATTCTAGAAAGATCTACAGTCCTGTGAGATATGCCCGTGGAGATGAGTCAGCAAAAGTTTGCATAAGTATTCACAGGACTCCATTGGAGGACTGGGGCAAATCCCCTTTGTTTTGACCTGCTACGACATCCTGCCAAGTCACCTGGCTCACAGGTACCTGCCCAAAATGAATCTGAATGAAGTGGCAATTTTCAGTAATGGCAAGGCCAAGAAAACGTATTTACCCAAAATAGCCACCTAAATAAATCCAAACTAACGTCTGTTCTTGTGCATTTTCTGGGTATTTTAAGTTATTTTCTCTACATGCGTTTCTTGATTATGGAAGTAATGTGCAGCCAGTGTGGAAAATGCAGAACATTACAGCAAAATCTAAATGATTATAATCTCACCATTCTGAAGCAACAAATTTTAAACTTTTGGGCTATTTTCTTTTAGTCCTTTCCATTTCTCTATTTTCTGCCTTTCCTCCGACTCTTTTCTCTTGCTTCTCTTTTCTTCCTTCTCCTTGTACAATTGTTTAGCATAGATAAGATTATACGCCCTGTCTAATTTTGACTTTTCTGGTTTTCCTGTCTATTACAGCATATGTAGTTTCTAAGATTATTGAGAATTTACAGTGGACCCATATTTCTCAATGTAGGGAGGGGGCAGTTTCATCCTTCAGGGATACGATGTCCCTCCAGAGACATTCAACAATGTCCAGAGACATTTTAGTTGTCTTAGTTGGAGGGAGGATATCTTCTAAACATCCTGCAATGCATAGGACCATTTCCCACAACAAAGAAGTTCTTAACCCAATGTTAATAAAACCTCATTGTTGAGAACCAGCTGTAGATATAATTTTTGATAGTTTATGCTGTTCTATTGTTTGACAGCCTTTTATCAATACCACTCCTCTGGTGTTGGATATTTATTTTGATTTTTTTTTTACCTAATACAAATAATATTGAAATACGTTCATGTGTTTTGAAGTAATACAAAACATAAATTTTCTTCTCTTTTCCTCTAAATGCTGAACCAAATTACAGCAGTGAATATTGTAAATGTCAAAGGGCCCATCAGTTTTATGAGCTCCTCAGAAGTAGAGCCTTTGTGATTCTTTGTACTCTCAGGGCCTAGTGGACAGCCTGGAACATAATAGGTGCTCAATAAAGACAATCACTGTCCAATGGCCAATAATGTTCAGAAACACTTGTTGATGGTAAAGAGTGTCCAGGTTTTTCTGTACAGCATTTAATCCAACTTTACCTTAGTCTCTTCTCATGAACTTTGTTGCCTGGCAGTTAGAAAACTGATGTTAAGTCACCTTATTGCCTTTGTGATGTTCTGCCCACGTCATGGGGGTTTCAAGGACACCAGTGATAGTTTATAATTGTTATGTTAAATCAGTGACCACAGAGCAAACGGCATCTGTACAAACATGGAGACTGAGTGCTTTATTTTACAGACAAGAATACTGAGGCCCAGAAGAGAAGTGATTCCACTAAATGTGATATCTCTTGACCTATTCGCCACACAGCTGATAAGAGAAGGCCATTGCCTCTGTGGCCAGTTTGCCATCCCTTGGATATGTGGGGGAGAAATGCTGCAGAGGCCGCATGGGCCTTGTGCTGTGGCAGCTGGCTGAGCTCTGGGCCTCAATGAGCCATAACCTGTACCCTGGGCTTCAGTAAGGAACCTGCCAGCCTGGCTCTGCTGAGGCCCGGACACTGGCCTGCTTTCCCTGCTCCTGGTCACTGCTGCCCATGAAGTCAGCCTGACCTACCAGAGAGAGACCAATTTCCCAATGTATGGTCTTGGGCCACTGGCACCAAAGCCTCTGAAACTCCTGCTAACTTTTAGATTCCTGGATCCCACCCACATGGATGATTGTTTTATATCAATCCATTCCCTAACAGAGTCTTAGGCGTGCTAAAAATGCAGCAGCACTAGGCTAGATCAGGAGTCAACAAATATTTTCTCGAAAGGGCCAGTGAGTAAATCTTTTAAGCTTTGAGGGCCACACAGTCTCTGTTGTCATGAGTCCACTGGGCAGTGCAACACGAAAGGAGCTGGGGAGTCAACATAAATGACTATGGATGGATTTGGCTTGCGAGCCAGAGTTTGCGGACCCCTGGGCTGGACCAGTTAGTTAACAGGAAGAATGGGAAGCCCAAATTCCTGAGTGAGTTGGTCTTCTTTATCCTCATTTGACAGGAGACTTTGTGAGACACTAGGCTATATGTTGGGAGGCCTAAGTCTGCTCTCATCTCACTGTGTGGCTTCAGCCAGTCCCTTCCTGCACTAGGACTCAGTTTCCCTATCTTGTATCAGTCAATCTCAGTCCTCAGGAAGGCTCCACTGAAATGCTTTGTGATTTTCTTCTCCATCTGATGGCATCTCAGGGCCCCAGAAGGCCGGTCCCAGCCTCGGTGTGGGGAAGGGAGGGTGGAGGGGGCCCTGACCTGGCCCGGGTCTCACTTCCCAGTAGCTTCCATAGCAGCTCCTTCATTTTCTGCACAGGATAGAGCTCCAGGGGCCAAGAGTGAGTCTCAGGGTGGGGGTGCGGGAACTCGCTCCACTCACTCCCTCTCTCTAGGGGCAGTGCTCCAAGGCACTGGGCTGGAGACCCTGGCAGCACTGGAGGAAGGGGTGGCCTCCTTCCTGGCCCCGCTCTCACACTAGTCCAATGGCTCTCCATAGGATGGGCAGGGTCCGCTGGGCTCTCCCACAGACCTGAGACCTCTACCCCATTCTCATTTGCATGTCCTTGTTCGCATACTCAGCAGCCATGCACTTAGATCATTTAGCACCAGGTAGGAAGAACCAAGTCATCTTTAAAGCCCACTTCATTTCCACCTTCATTCCCTCAACCTACAATTTTTAGGAACCCTATCCCAAGGAGTCAACTGTGGTCATGGGAGGATCTCTACTAGTGTTCTCAAGCCAGGGGTGTGCGATGATTGGTGCTGCCTGTGTGGTTCTGAGGACTGGAACCCAAACTCTGGTGGGTTGAATCCAAAGATCTAGAGACTTGGTTAATGCTTCCCAAATGGGCTGGCAGCCTGAACCTGTGTGTTCTTTAACTGTATGTCTTTGGGTTTGCAGTGACCACCCCCACCCTCCGGAAAACAGGGGAGGAAATGATAATAACACTTATGCTTCAGTGATGCTAGGATCTCCAGCCAGAATAATGTTTAAAAATGCAAATACGATAATATGGTAGCTTTACTTAAATCCCTTCAATGGTTTATTACAAGCTTGTCAAGTCAAAGTACTCTCTCTTTCTCTCTGACTCATTCTGCCACTTTATGTACTACCCTATGGAGAGGCCCACATGTCAGGAAACTGGGGGACTGCCCCTGCCCCCCCAGCCAGCAAGAAACTAAGGTCCTCAGTACAACATCCTGCAAAGGGCTGAATGGTGCCAATCACTCTGTGATTGAACTTGGAAAACTTCCCTTCATTTGAACCTTTCCATGAGACTGCATTCCCGGCCGACACCCTGATGGCAGCCTTTGTAAGAGACCTTAAGGCAAAGGCGCCCAAGTGAAGCCACACTTGGGTTCTGAAGCCACAGAAAGTACAAGATGATAGATGGTTGTTGTTTCAAATCACTAGATTTGAGGGGCAATTTGTGACGCAGCGATAGAGAACTAATACAGTTTGTTAAACTAGTATGGCAACCTGTTTTTTTAAACTGCAGGATAAAATTAACTCCTTCACATAAAAACACTCGGATCTTAATTCTACAGATTTTGTTTGGGCTTACAATAAGCTATTTATAAATCTACTTGTAAATATTCAAATTCCTCTAACATCAAATGCAGTCCTGTGTGGTGAGTGGTGAACTGTGGGTTCCTGGAGACAGAGACATTAACTCATTTATCTCTGCACCCTGCAACCTACCACAAGATTTATTCTGCAATAGCTATTCAATAACTATATGTTGAATTAAAATGTCTCACCACTGGTTAGCTATTATAACCCACATTTTACTGAGAGAGGTATCCAGCGTTTAAATGATTTGAAGAAGGTGATATAAGTGAAATTACCGTAGGCCTTTTATCCAAATCCTAGGGCTACCTACCATCTGTGTACTCCAGAACTTCCATAGTGGGTAACATAGCCCACTACAATCTAAAATGGCAGTGCTTTTCTTTGTCTTTAACTTACTGACTCAGAATAAGCAGGTAGCTTAAAAAAAAATTTTTATTAAAGGATTTCATCCCAAAGGTTGTGTTATCTTCCCCCGCTCCTCCCATTAAGTACAGCGAAATGGCTTTTACCATATTTAAACAAATTCCTGGGCTATAATTCTTCAATGATAACATGTTAGAAATAAGTAACCGTTAGGTTATTTTAGTCCTCACTAATAATGTTCATGGAGCAATTGGTGTTTCTTTCTGAGTTAATAGGAAACATTCGCAGCAAAAGCATGAGACTCTGCAGATAAAGCAATTGGCAAGAAATGGTTTTAAATACCAGAAAACAGCCCATATCCAAACAGGTGTGCGATAAAATAGTATAAATAAACTGCTCTGTGTGCAGTTTAGCCCTCACAAAATGGTGTAAGAAACTTTCCTCCTATTCTCAAAAATCAAAGCAAAACAAAACAAAAACAAAAACAGAAAACCAAACCAGGCCTCTTGCAGCCTCCTCAGACTGCACAGCTGGGAAAACAGTTCCTATTCAGAGAGCTGAAAGTAAAAGTTGTTTTACATTTTTTTTTTTTAATGGCCAGATAAACAAAAGTTTGCTTGGGGGAATGATTATGCTTTTGCAAATGTGGCCTTGTGTGAGAATCTTGTGAAAGACTCACCTTTTTTCAACCTTTAGGAAATCTGGCTGCCTCTTTAAATTCACAATGGTCACATCATGTTGTGTTAGGATATTTAAAAAAAAAATGTTTTTTTGGTGCCATTCTCTTAACTGCATGGACACTTCACTTAGAGCGTGCAGAATATAGGTGCCTACGAGAATGTTTGGTTTCCATTAAGACCTGCTAAGTATACAGGAAACATAGTTTAGAGCTGAGAGTTTATAAAAACCGTCCTTCATTTCATGCCGTTTCTCTCTGGCCAGGAACAAAAGTGGAGCAAGGAGTTGGCCCGGGCCAGCCTGGAAGGATGTGGGTTAAATATTTCCCACTGGGTTGTTTTTGGTGTTTGGGATCATTTGTTCTTTGCTAACCTGGGTCTGGGTTGGGGGGAAAGAAGCAAACACAATGCAGACATAGCAGGAAGCCCCTGGAGGTCTCTGAGGTTTGACATGCTTCAGTGGTGAGGAGGTATCACGGAGTAATGGAAAAAGAGTGACCCCTCAACTTCTGCAGTTCAAATCCCACTCAGCTTCTGACTCACGTGGAACTTGCTCCTTCTAAGTCTCACTTTTTTGTTTATAAAATGGCCTTGTCTCATGGCAGCTATGATGATCACGTGCAAAAACATATATGCAGGATCAGTCATGAAGTGAGTGTTCAGCTTATGGTGGCTTTTAACTATTGTGACTGATCTCAAGAAGTTTTCCCTTGGAATAAATCCCTTCTCTTAACACACACATCCCTAGATCCCGCCTTCTCACCCTCGGAATAACCATCCATGTGTACAGTGTGCAGAGTCAAATTAGGCGATGTGGGATAGGGATGAAGATGACTGTGTCGAGGTATGTTAGGTAAGGTGTGAATTCTGAACTCGGGCCTGCTCTAAATTTGGGCCCATTTTCTTTCAGGCCCAGTTCATTATTTGAGCTTCAATGCCTTCATCTGTAAAATGGGAACAATAGCAGTCTATTCATTATTGAGTTGCTCTCTAATTTAATGCACAGAGCACAGATGGCCACTCAAGGGCTTTCTTTTCACCTCTGTGTGACCACACAGACTTTCTTCCAGAGGTTCTCCAACTGGATTCTGCCTTGTTCCTCATTTCTAATCCTATTAACTGCTCCAAGTAGTAGCAGCCTGTAAGTAACCACTCTAGAAGCAGAAATCGCTGGTCCGTCTTCTAAACCCTATGAACAAGTGTTTTGACTTAGGCCAAACTCAGTGGCTCCAAACTATAGACACCCAATTCTGTCTGCATCTAGAATGAGATGGAAAGCCAGCCTTCCTCCTTGAAACAGAATTTTCTTAAGAAACCATGAGTGAATAGACAAGCAGGATAAAAGTTCCTCTTTCTGTTATGAATGCGGGGCAGAGAACAAAGCTCAGCATCGTGGCTTAAGGTGCCTCAAGTACATTTGGTCTCCCTCTCTCTCTTGCGCTTTCTCCCCACTCCTTACCTCATGGCAAGTATTATAAATAGGCCTATTTCTTATCTGATTCTCCCCTAAACGTTTTTCACTTGAAAACCACAGTTAATTATAGATAATTGTCAGAGATAATCTCGAATGTGTGTGAAATATAGGCTCAGTTCTAAGAAAAACCTGACATTTCTGGAAGACCCGGGTTTGGTCCCTCTTCCCCTGCAGATCGGATGGCCAACATCTCTGACTTCCCGCCGTTTCGCTGAGGCAGGTTGGACTACAGGCCTGCTGGCTCCCTTTTCTAGAAGCCGAGCAGCTGTCTACTCCTGGAAGTCTCCTTGCTAACCTCAGAGCTTTACAGGTGGGACTTTAAAGTTAGAGAGGAGGCCCAGGGGAGTGAGGAGTGAGCCCACCAACATTGGCCCCAGGGTCAACTGTGCAAAGACGCAGCGGCCGCCAGCCTCTGGTTCTAACCAGCTCGGCCCTCTCCCCATGCCCACACAGACAACTGCAGCTGTAAACGTTGTGCAAAGGTTGCTCTACAACTCTGCTAAACAACAGGCTGTTTTTCAGATCCTGGGCCACATTTATCCTGGCCCAAGTTAAGAGGTAAAGAAAATGCCAATTGTGAGCTTGGATGGAAACAAATATATTTGAAGTTTTTCTGCTAACAAGGTATGCAGAGGACTCAAGTTCCTGTAAACGAAGGTTCAAGACAGGCTGGTTTGCAGAACACAGTCGTCCCCCACCCCTCCTCTCTAATTTTTCCATAAAGTGCCATAAAAAGCCACTATACTAACAAACATTTTGGGAAGGGAACAGGCTCCAGGCCCAGAAGCCACAAGCTGAAATGAGGGAAATCTGAGCTCCGGGGCATGGTTTCCTGAGCAGAGACTTATTACTCAAGAAAGGATCAGGCATTCACAGCACTGCCCAAAGCTGGAGTTGCCCTGGACTCCCCGGGGCATACAGGTCAAGAGCAAGCCCTCACTTCCATGGGAATAGCATCTTAGCCTTGACTCGACAGTACAGCGGGTGTGCCTGGCAAAGACTCAGGTTCTGTACCTGAGAAACATACATGTCCTGCTTAGTTTCAAGAACAAAAAGCAAATCCAGTGCAATCACAATCCAAACGCCACCTGCAGTTATTTATTTATTTTAAATTTATTGTTGTGAAACACAGAACTATTCCGCTAAAATGGATACAGAAGAGTGAAGCTCCCCCAGAGAGCTAGGCCAACCATGAAAAAGAAGAATATGGGGGGAGGGGCCGACCTTACAAAATATTGACATGCTACACAACCATAATAATAAAATCAGTATGGCACTGGCTCAAGAACAGAGAACCAGGAACAGAACAGGTCTATTTATAAATGAGGACTTGAAATATGATTAACACAGCTGATATATCACAGGAAATGGTTAGAGTATTTAATAGATGGTATTGAGCAGCTCACCATATGGAGAACAGTAAGATCTATAGTCCCATATTAGACAAAGATGGACTCCAGATGAATAAGAGGTTAAATGAGAGGCAACATTATAAGGTTAACAGAAGAAAGTTTAGAAGAATATTTTTATGACCTAGAAATGAGGAACACTTCCTAGTCAAGACTTAAACGTACAAACTGTAAGTTATGGGAGAAAAAAATGGATGGCTTCCCTTATTCCAATATTGAGTTCTTTTCAATAAAAGATAACAAAGATGAACTTACAAATTGGAACACAATATTTTTCAATGTCCAAAATAAACTGGGATATGTGAGGGACATTTGTAAGTTAACAAGAAAAGGGTCATAATAGCCAATATAAATAGGGGCATAGGACGTGACAGGCAACCCATAGAGTAGAAATCTAAATGGCCAACACAATATGCAAAGGTGTTTAAATTCACTAGCCACCAGCAAAATGAAAATCAAATCTATTGAGATATATATAGCTTTACTCATATACCCATCAGATTGGCAAACATGAGAAAGCTGGATGGGATATGGGAACACATGATTCCTCATGTACTGCTCTTGGGAATATCGATTAGTGAAGCCATCCTAAAGAATAATGTCATAAAATTGAATATCTGAATACATTAGAATCAATTTTCACTTATGAGATATCTCGAAGCTTCCTCACTTGGGTCCATGAGAGAGAATAAAAGAGAATGTCACAGAGTCAAGACATGTGGTTGCTAGACTAGGAAGACAATCAGGGGGTCCACAATTGGGCAAATGGGGAAGTAAAATGTGGTGAGACCCATCATAAAATATTATGCATGCAGCAATTAGAAGAAATTAGATGGAATTGCCAATGAGCAATATGTGATGTTCTTAAAAACACAGTGCTGAAAAATGGGGGCACCATCCATCAGGATGGTTGGGAGGATCAAAAGGCAATAAAACACTCAACATGGTGACTGTTCCAAAAAAGGTATTCAATTTCATCAACAGGTTGGCGGGGGTGGGGGGGTGAAGGGGTATAGGCAGGCAGGCGGGATAGAGGGGTAAGTCCATCCTGATAAGAGATTCAGGATTGTAGGGTAGAGGGTGGTATCTAAAACGATTTCACTTAGAATTCATGGACTGTCTGCCAGCTTGTTTTCATTCCTGTGTCCTTCCTCTCTCACTTGGAGGCTGAATTGGGGCCTCTACATGGGAAGAAAACCCCTTCACATGAAATAGTATATTACTGGCATGGTCTACCTGCCCTAGTGTTAGCAGAAAAGGTTCCAGTGTGGCCCCAGCCAGGTGCTAGGCTTGCCAAAGTTCATTCTTAGCCATTTATATATGTGGATTTGCAATTCATCCCTGCCTCTCTTGACCTTCCATGTGCAGCCTGTGTTACATGATCATGGCTGGAAGTTCTGCTAAAAGCTCTTTCACTGTGGCATGCCTCACAGTGTACAAGTACATTTCACAGAGACTGAAGAGGACCAATTTTGATTGGATGGAATGAGATTTTTCTCCCTCTTCCTTTTACCATGCAAACATTTTTGGGGACGTAACCATTTTATTAATATGCATGATCAAAATATCCATGACTGATAGCCACAGAAGTGAAGAAGGGGAATGGACACATTTGTCTCACATTCTTGCTCTGGGAAGCCTAAGAGATGCTGTTCCATTCTGCAAGCAGGAGGCCAGGGAGTTCTCTCTTAGTGCAGGGGACAGCAGGTTATTTACACTGTATTTGTGATCAGGGGTCAGAGAGAAGGGCAAGGAGCTGAATTCCAAGAAAGGGACAGAATCCAACTCTCTCTGAAGGAAATCCAGGGTTTGGAAAACTCCCAAGGAGCAATAATTCAATTGAACTAACCCGATGAACTGTTTTTAAATGAGTTTGGAGAAATATAGTCAAACATTGAACAGCTTCCTAGAACTGAAGCAACTGGGCAAAGGTAGCATTTTTATTAGACCTCAGTACTGTTCCGGGGGCAGGGCTCAGCTCTACCTGGAAGAGGGAGAAGGAGACATGGTTTTAACCCCCACTTAGGAGGTTCTGTAGAGCAAGGACTATTTTTTACTTCCTGATAATTATTTCTTTGAAGCTAACATATTGGGCAAATGGCTCAATGTATTAAACACTTACTCTAAGCTTGTTGACCTTTGGGGGCTTCCCCTATCATATCTCATGTAATCCTCTCACAATTCTTCAAGAAAGAGACGATCATTCTCCACTTTTTCAGAAAAGGAAAGGGAGTCTCTAGGAGATTAAGGAAGTTCTCAAGGTCACAATACTTTAAAAAATATGTGAACTCAAACCCCAACAGCTGAGTCCTGATTGAAACCTTCTTCAGACCCATGCTTCTAAGGAACAACGGGCAGCCTAGAGGAGCCTGTGACATCAGGGCTGAAGGGATAAGTTGTCTTCGCAGCTATTCTCAAGCAAGGTTGCGAGAGAAGCTGTGTATTGAAATGAAGCCGAGGCAGACGTAGTAATACTAGTGATAGTGAGCTTTGGTTGAGTGCTCATTACGTGCCGAAACACTGTGCTGAGTGGTCTGCATGAGCCACAGTCCTATGAGGTAGTTATAGGGTGATGGTAGTCGTGGTAACGGTGATGGCGGGGGTCATAATTGAGGATGGAGGTGACAGTGATCCTGTTGGTGGTGACAGAGGTGGTGATGCTGGCAGTGGTGATAGAGATGATGGTATGAGTGAGGGCTGTCACTAATGATGGAGGAGGTGGTAATCGTGGTGGTGGTAATGCTGGTGAATGATACGGATAGTGGCAGCAGCAGAAGTGGTGGTGGTGGGTACAGTATTAGTGAGGGTCGTGGCTGTGACATTGGTGGTAGCTAGGAGACTGTTGGTGGTGGATGTTAATATACCCTCTTCTGGAGAGTTTCTGAGAAGTGTTTCATTTTCTCTGTGCCTGGAAGGGTGGATCAGTGTTTTTCTTTATAGGTTGGCCTTTAATTCCTCTCTCTTTATTCACTTCCAGGCTGTGGACAAGAGCTGTAGTTGTCTAGGACCCATCAGGAGAGACAGAGCCCATGACCCTTTCACCAAAGGCAGCCTTTGGACACCCTGTGCCCCAACACATGACCCCCTGCCTCGCCCTGGCACATTCACCAGGTGATTGCCTCCCAGGGCCCAGCCCAGTCCAAAGGGATTTGGGATTCAGTGTCCCAAACAAGGCACTGATTAGCTGGTAATCAGGCAGCGATTAGCAGGTCGGGTCACCTGCAGTTCAGTGCCCATTGTTCCCTGCAAAGTCCCGGGAGATTTGCCATGCGGCCAGAGTCTGAATGTCTGAGCATCCCGAGGCTTGCAGCCCTGTTGTGTGGTGCTCTGATTAGAAAAAAAAACCCTCTGTTCTCCTAAGCCCATACCTGTGAGGAGGCAGTGTGGCCAATGCCCTCTGTCTATTCACACACAAAAGCTTTGGGGAAAGAACCCAGCCAGCAGTGACCAGGAGGCGAGGCCCCGAGGATTCCATGAAGAACTGGAAGCAAATTAGCACGTTCTGCGCCAGGCCTGATGCTGAGGGTTTGAGATGTAGCATCTGACAGACCTGGGGCCAGACTGGGATTCTGCTATGGTCTTTTTTTTTTTATTATTAATTTTTTTAATTGTTTGAGAAGGTGGGAGAGAAAGCGAACAAGAGAGAGAGAATGAGGAGGGCTCAGAGCAGTCTCCATAGTTCCACGTCATTAGTTGTGACATGGGTTCATTCCACACAGATGGATGTGGGTCTGCGTGGGGTGGGAACCAAACTGGGGGCCCCAGCATGGGAAGTGAGAACCTTCGCCGCTGAGCATGCAAGCGGTTACCAGTTGTGCCACAGTTCAGCAAATGAGCTTGCATGGGCTGGGGTCGGGAACTGAACCCCGGACCGCGAGATTGCAGGGCAAGCGCTCAGCCACTGAGCTATCCTGGCATCCCTTTGCTATGGTCTTGAGACGTGACCTTGAGCAAGATATTTAACCTTTGAGCCTTGTTTACCTCTGTTTGTAAGATTAATCATAATACTTGTGTTTTAGGTTGTTTGAGGTTTAGATGTTATAAAAATGAATATAAAGTACTTAATATAGTCTCTAGAATAAAGAAGGTACCCAATGAGTGCTATCATCAAAACTATCAGTTTATAGTAGAAATCTCATTGTTGGAAATACTTTATTTTAAAAGTGTTCCAGTAGCATCACTTCTGAGAATAGCCCCTCCTATCATAAAGATGAAGAAAGAAAATGCTTTTTGTTTTTGACAGAGACAGAAACAGAAACAGAGAGAAGGGGGAGGGCCCAAAGCAGTCTCCATAGTTGCACATCATCAGTTTTCCACATGGTTTTGTTCCACAGAGGTGGGTGGGGGCCACACAGGGTGGGAACTGGGCTGGGGTCTCCTGCATGGGAAGCTCACTCCAGTTCAGCATATAGATCCTGGGCTGGGATTCGATCCTCCATCCCCAGGGCTCAAAGTGAGTGCTTAACCCGCTGAGCCATCCCGGCTTCCCCAGATAATTCTTATAAAACATTCAGCACATGGGCTAACACATAAATAGCACACAATAAGTGATAGTAATAATGATAATAATTGTCATTATTATTTGCTCAAAGATGGATGCAAAAGAATTTTTTGCAGCATATTTTCCTATGTTGGAATATATAATCGTGAAAATTTAGACAGAGCATGTTTTTGAATGAAAAAGGGCTTAATGAAATCATCCGTGGTACATCTGTCCCACTGAGTCCCACAGCTTTATGATCCATGTGCCTCAATCACCTGGAGATGCTGTTAAAATGCAGATTTGGAGTTAGTAAGTCTGGGGTGAGGCCCAAGATATTGCATTTCTAATTGATTCCCAGGTGATCCCAGAGCTCTGGTTCATAACCCCCATGTGCAGTACACAGGATATATATTTTCATAATAAAGAAGTATGTGTGTATTTTTTCTCCTATACAACTACATAAAGAATTTCTAGACGAGGCTCAAGAATAGTCATCTGTAATGAGTGACTGTATTTTTCTCTCTTCCCTAAAATATTTCATCCTTAGCAAAAAGTTAATAGTGAACATGCGAAGAAAATGCTAAACCATGCAATACATACTATGGATATCGAAAGACCTTCCCTTCTCTTCATTCTTGTCGCATGTCCAGGCTTTTCAGCACATTCCTTGCCAGGTCTGCACACTCGATGCCCTGATTTTCTCTGATAGCCGCCTTAGGCTTTTTCAGGGTCCTCACCACCAAGCAATCACATGAATGCACACACGTTCTGTAGGCTACAGCTCCCTGGGGAGCACGTGGGCCCCAGCTCGGATCCAGCAGCTGGCCAGGGTTCAGGGAGGCATGCACACCATCCAGGTGCAAGGTGGACAGCTAGCCACAGGAGCTCAGAGGGTTCTGAAGGCTGCCTCTGGCTGCCTGTGGGGAGGCATTCCAACTAACACGGTGCAGAGTTCCTAGGAGGAGGAAAGAGCTCAAGAAAGCCAACCCTACGCGAGAGATGGCTCTATTGGCCTTTCCTTTAAGGGGTGGAACGAGGAAAGGACCTGGGATCTAGGGGTACAAGGGCACAGCATCTTTTTTGCATTTTGAGACTCCCCCAGAGCGCATTGGGTACTTGAGCCCAGTACTTCATCTCCCCATCACACCGTCACTCTCATCGAGAGGTTGACAGCAGTCTGAATGAGCATAGAGAGATCAAGTTGGACAGAACCTTGGTTGGATTCTGACCTTGCCATGTAGTAGGTAAGCTGCCTTAGACTTAAGAGGTTCTGCTTTGTCCCATGGAAAATGGGAGAAGCAATGCTATGGTATCTGCAGGATTAGGAATTCTGGACCTAACGATCATAGTCTCAGTCAGCACAAAGTAGGTTTGAAGATGCCGACACTAATAATTACGATGGTTTTTACTCAATGTTCACTATCCTCTTCACCTTAGTGCACATCTTGTACTTGCCTAGAAGAACCCCAACTCACTGGGAAGACCCTTAGACTGGCCACCATCACGCCATTCCCTGCCCCATGTCTCAGGCAGAGGTCAGAGAGAAGCAGGTAAATATTCAAACTGGATAATAGGAGAGTTTAATAAAGGGACTTTTCACAGAGGTGAGAACAGGGTTTAGGAAATCAATAAGGAAGAACAAAAGGTTCCAAAGCTAGCAGCGGTGATAGGGGAGGGAGCTGGGAAGGGGCATTGCCTCCCAGCTTGAAGGAACAAGGGGGAAAAGCAACGCAAGTACCCAGAGAGGGCAGCTACGTGGAAAAGGTTGCTTGACAGTGGCTCTGGCCTTTATTAGGGGGAGGAGCTAACTCATCAAGGAGCAGGTGGCCAGGGAACAAAGAGCCAGAACCCTCTCTTCCTACCTTCCTATGACCTACTCATGCCTTTGTCAAGAACTTGGCTTGGTTTCTTCTTTAATTTCACCTTGATTCTTTCTGATCTTGTTGTGCGTACAAGAGATGAAGGCCACATGTGCAAGGGGACAAAATACACCGATGACTGATATGTAACACAGAGACTAAACATATTAAAAGTGACAGTTATTTTAAAATTGATTCCTCAAGGACCACTACAGGATGCTAGCTATACCCTGGACATCCAGTTCCACTGATGATCTGACCATGAAACCCACTGAAAGGCTTTCAGGAGCGTACAACTTCTAGAAGTAGAAAGCTTCTAGACACTACGCAACAAGATATGGGGAAGCCGGGATGGCTCAGTGGGTTAAGCGCTCACTTTGCAGTGCTGGGGACCGGGGATCAAATCCCGGCCCCGGCCCGTGCTGACCCATATGCTGAACTGGGGAGTCCCCCCAGTTCAGCTCTCTCTCTGTCTCTGTATCTGTATCTCTCTCTCTCTCTCTCTCTCTCTCTCTCTCTCTGTGTCAAAAATAGAAAAATAAATAAAAATATTTAAAAAAAAAAGATACTCCGCAACAAGAAGATGGCATCATTTGGCAGAACTCACAGGGAAGCCCAATGGCAAGAGAAGATGTTGCTGTCATTTATAAGTTTGTCCCCTGAGGGCCCAGAGCAAGGAGCAGAAGGAGGACAGGGAATCCAGAGGGAGGGGTAGAACGCTGCAGCAAGCTGGCCAGTCCAATTCTGACCCTTACTTCTTAAAACTTCTAGACACATGACCTTGACCAATCTTTCCTTCTTGGAGCTCCCCTGCACTTTCTTCTAGCCTTTGACACTCAGAACCTCCCATTACTTCTTTAGAGGCATGGATCATTTTCTGAGTAGACTGTCAAATCCTTGAAGGCAGAAAGGGGTATAATATAATGGCTAATATCCTGTGTTTTCAATTGTTATGAAGATTTAGGAACATAGTGCGGGCGACATCTTTAGCATGTTCTTGGGCACACACAGCAAGTGATGAGTACATAGATTAATGATTATTCATTATTCTTCTATTCTTTATATCCTCCAGTATGCTGAAGATACATCCCCACCACACATACCCTTTGAAAGAAAATGGCATTTGTTCATACCTTTTCTGAGCCTTTTACCATGTAGAATTCCATATATATCATTAGGATGTTTCTTCAACTTACTTATGTACCGAATACATCTAAAGAAAAAAACAGGGAAGCCGGGATGGCTCAGTGGGTTAAGCGCTCACTTTGCAGCGCCAGGGACCAGGGATCGAATCCCGGCCCCGGCCCGTGTGGAACCATATGCTGAACTGGGAGCTCCCCCAGTTCAGTTCTCTCTCTGTCTCTGTATCTCTCTCTCTCTCTCTCTCTGTCAAAAATAAAAATAAATAAATAAAAATATATTAAAAAAGAAAAAAACAACTGACATGTTCTTTTAAGTATAATGTTATTTAAATATTTAGAAAAATAAAATTCTGTTTAACCTCCTAATGCTTATTGCTTCCATTAAATGATAAAACAAAACAAATTAATAATTTAAATGCAAAAAGAAGCTACACCATATTTAAAATTCAGGCTAACAATTTTAATTCAAAGTAACAGATATGAGTCTTGTGAAGCTGGTTCAAAACTTGCTATGTAAAAGCGATACCAAATGCTACAGGACAGGTATGTTTCAGTTCACCCGGCCTACAAGGTGTGACGACTCAAGTGCCCCACCATTGTTCCCCATCTACACTGGGCACTGTGAAGCTACCTGGCATTAATTTGACAGTAATTTATGATTTTGAATTTACTTCCTCTTTATTCTTCTCTAATGAGAGCACTGTCAATCAGATTACATATTTGGTAGTATTCTATAGTGCCAACTTGTTTGCCATCACCGACAGTAAGACGAGGTGGCAGTTATGAACTAGAAAGGGCCCTGCAGAAAATCCAGAATATGCTATATCAATTTTACTTTAGATTATGTATGAGGGGTAATCAATCCACAAAGACTTGAAATGCTGGGTTACTCCATCCAGAATCATGTTCTAGGCATTTGTTGTTTCCTGCTTTGAGCCTGAAGCTAGATGTTCTTTCCCAGAACCCTTTGCGTCAATCCTTTGGAGTCTTCATAGAGTTATGGAAATGCTGATTCTCCCATCCACATTCCACTGGGCATGTGCAAAACTGGGGCCCTCTCTCAGTAATGAAAAGAGGTTGTGGAAGAAGTGCTGTCAACTGGTGCCTTTACTATGGAAAGCTATAGGAAGGGGCTGCTCCTCCCTCCAACTCCAAGTGTGGGGACTTTAGGAAACGAATACATTTAGGTAACTAACAGGCAGATAAACGCTCATGTACTTCAATCAAGCAGGCAAATAATACTCTAAAAAACTCTTGATGGCTTACATTTCCTGAAATGACACATTTATTTGCTGGTGAAATCCCACTTCCCTTGTAGCGAAGTTAACTTTCTGTTCTTTTAGAATGGCAAATTGGGGGAAGCCGGGATGGCTCAGTGGGTTAAGCGCTCACTTTGCGTGCCGGGGACCGAGGATCGAATCCCGGCCCCGGTCCGTGCGGACCCATGTGCTGAACTGGGAGCTCCCCCAGTTCAGCTCTCTCTATCTCTGTATCTCTCTCTCTCTGTCAAAAATAAAAAATAAATAAATAAATAGAATGGCAAATTGTGTCATGTGAAGTTTCAGGAAACACACACACACCCTCATCAGGTAAAGTCATAACAAAAGTCCTTTTTGCCTTCCATATATATCCAGGACAATGAAACCATTCAATCAGCACCCAGAGTGATAATTATCTTTTTGGACATATGACCTCATATTCCCAATCTATTAAGCACACAAAATCTGAAAATGAGTGGTATTAGTGATTCTATTGAAATGGATACAAGGGAACTGAAACAAAATAAAGCCTGCTTTAGTTCTGTAATCCCTGAAGAAATAAGTGTGAAAAGAATGGGGGATTTAGGACACTTTGAAAAGAAAAAAAAGAAAAGAAAAGAAAAAAACAGAGAACAATAGTGGATGCGTATGGCTTTTTACTTACCAGATGCCTGACCTTCAGTTCTCTGGGTCACATCAATTTGGGGTGGAGGTAGGGGTGGGCATTGACTCAGATGTGGGTGACCATTGTGATGACGTGGGACCAAATTGTATGGTAAAATGATTGGTTCCAGAACCACCCATCAGTTGTTTCTGGTCTTTTGTTAAGATCCTAGGTAGCCATTAACATTTGGCTACTAAAGCCCATCTACAGAATGGTTTGATACATCAAGAAGGATGCTGCCAGTCACCTCACTTTTATTCTAAGAGGCAATCTCACCCACATTTTAATGCACCCCCTTTCTTTAGAGACGTGGATGCAAAGTGCCCCGAATTGAAGGTGTGTGACCAGGTAGTGTTGCTCTTATAAATGTTATTAACTGACATAGACCCACGGGTGACCCAGGAGGGGGTGCAGGCCCCTGGCATCTCTTCAATTTGGGGCCAGCTTCTGTCTTTCTGGAATACTTTCTGTACCAAAAAGGAGCCATGTTACCTGCTCTTAATGTGAAGGTCAGTTTCTGTGTCTCAGACGCCCCCATCCATGGATCTGCAGTTGTTATTCTTTTCTCCTAGAAGGCCTAGAAGTGGTTCTCAGGCACATGGGAACCTTGGGCAGGCCCTCAGAAATGCTAAGGCAGAAATGCTGATCAAGTGTCTCTGTTGCCCTTCTTCCCTTTACCCCTCTTAGGCCCCCAACTGCAGACTCCTGGGGACCAATATGAAAACTGCTTCAGAGCAGGAAAGTTGGTTGATGGATTAATCCATCAACCAACAAGTACTTATTGAAAGCATCTAATTTTTACTCAGCAAATGCTGACTGGAGTGAGCGGTTCAGTGACAAATAATGCAGGACTCTTCAATGTCAGATAGAGGACTTGACAGTGCTACTCAGCTTGCCATGTACTCATTCAACAGACAGCTATTAACCAGCCATGGCTGGGCTGAGCTGGGACGCGAAGGTAAAGAAGACACAGCAGGCTTTTATCCCAGGAGTTTAGAGTATTCCCGGGTCACAATTTTTTTAAGTACTTAAAACAAAGGTAATGTGGATTATGATTGGAAACGGATTGCTTATGGTGATGAAGGAAGTGAAGACATTTAACCCATTTCCCATTTGCCCTGGATGACGGCTGTAGCTGCAGCATTTACCCCAAGGTAACATGTGAATTACAGTTCTAACCTTACCCCCTATGTTTGCCATGAAATAGCTTGCTTTTATTATTTCCGATCACTCTAGTATATGGACAGTCTTTAGAAACAAATGACATCATTCTATTGATAGCATTCTGTTTTTAGTAGTTGTATTTTCATTTACAAAACATAGTAATTCTTGACTACTGAAAATGTCAAATCTTAGAAAACGTAGCATTACTGTGTGTGAAAAAAATGTATTAAATACCAATAAGCCTATACGTTTCCGTTACATGAGGATTACAGACAAGTTCTTTTTAGAAATAACTCCAGGAACAATTTTTATATTTTATTTTCTCATGGAAAACTAGTCAGATTTGTTTCAGGCTCAAAGTGATTGTTTATGTAAAATTAAACAAACATGGCAGTGAGCTACATTTTTTTTTTTTTTTTTTCTAAACAGAAAAGGGACTAAAATTGTTTTAGGTTTTGGAGGCCTGGAATATATAATCAAACAGTGTTTGGGAATCTGATTTGGGTGATGTTAGACAAAAGAGACTGAAAAAATGTACTTGGGGAAGCCGGGATGGCTCAGTGGGTTAGGCGCTCACTTTGCATCTCCGGGGACCGAGGATCGAATCCCGGCCCCGTCCCGTGCGGAACCATATGCTAAGCTGGGAGCTCCCCCGGTTCAGTTCTCTCTCTGTCTCTCTGTCTCTGTCTCTGTATCTCTCCCTCTCTCTGTCAAAAATAAAAATCAATAAAAATATATTAAAAAAAAAAAGAAAAAATGTACTTGGTTGATAATGTTCCCCCCAAATTCGTGTTTATCCAGAACTTCAGAATATGACCTTATTTGGAAATAGGGTCTTTCTAGATGTAATTAGTTAAGATGAGCTCATCCTGGATCCAGCCCTAAATTCAACGACTGGATTCTTATAAACAGGCCATGTGGAATTATAGACATATTGACAGGAGAAGAGTATATACAACATGGAGGCAGAGACTAGAGTGATACAGCTAAAAGGAAGGGAACCCCTAGGATTATGGGCCAGGAGAGAAGCATGACGCATGGAACACAGAGTTCTCTAGAGCCTTCAGAAGGAGCATGGCCCTGTTGGCTCATTGATTTTAGACTTCCAGCTTCTACAACTGTGAGAGAATAAAGGTCTGTGATTTTAAGTCACCTAGCCTGTGGTAATTTCTTATAGTAGCTATAAGAACCTAATATAAGAGATGACTGAATGAAGTCAAGGAGATCACCAGGCTAAGTGATGTGTAAGTTTTGACTGAGGGGGTGGAGGGCTCAAGTGAAAAAGACAATTTGAATTTAGTATGGTCACGTGCAAGATGATGGTTCAAGACCCTAGTAGAATAAATAAAATATATCTTTCCAACTTCATTTTATGATTAAAGAGCAAGTTCAAGGAACATGGATAGCCAATTATTGGGCTTCTGAAGGCACATCTTCATTTATGGGACAAAATGAATGAGAGGAAACATCAAAAGAATAAAGAAATTAGTGAAAAAGTTTTATTTATCTCAATTATGTACTGAGCCTTGCCTTGCCCCTTTCATGCCTCTGAGATACTGTGAGAGTCAGTTTCAAAACAAAATAATTTCAAACCAAGAGGATACAAGCAATGATGGAAGTAGGTGAGAGGAATGAGAACAGCAGAGAGAAAAATAAATAATTGTCTCTATAAAAGGGTGCTCAGGGTGTCTTCATAGAGAAGATGACATCTGAGCAGGGGTTAAATAAATAAATCATGGTGGACCAGTAGATGAGGGTGGAAGAGAGAAGAAAGAACTAGAATCTATTCTTGTGTCTGAATGCAGGTAGAAGTGACACCTACAACCAATCCCTCACATAGCCCACAAAGGCACACAAAACAGAACTGTTGAGTGAGTCAATGGCCCAGAAGCCAAGGGAAGAGACCATTTTGACAAGGACGAGAGGACAGTGTGCTTTGTCAAAGCCAGGAAGAGACTGAGGGAGGTAAGGGTAAATGCAGTCCTGAGAAGGTCAATGGAACCTTGGAGATACATGAGCTGTGGAAAGTCAGGAGGCATCTCCTAGTAGTTAAGAAGAAAAGAGTGAGCAGTGAGGAATGAAGTCTCCTGATGAAGGTTCAGGTCTCTTGGAAGAAAAAATATCAGACAAGTGTCAATAAAGAGTGTGTGAGGGGCAAATTGTGTTTGAAGGTAGACAAGGAAATTTGAAAATGCTGGAGACATACAGTTCCTCACAAGCCAGGTGTACATAGATGGATAAATGAAGCAGGCAGTATAAACTGAGCACCTACTATGTGACAGGCTCTGCATTAGCCATTTTCAAATAGTTTTACCTTCATTTGAAAGTTAGTCTTGACTTGAAGTGTTAGCTTTAGAAAGAAGAAATAAGTTCTTATCTAATGATAGGGAACAGGGTAGACAAATGGATCTCATACAGAAATGGGTTGAAGGGGGTCTCCCCTCATTCAACAAATATCCACTGGGTATTGTTGGATACTGTTAAGTGCCTCAGACACATTGCCTAATGGGGACCTCTCAGCAACTCTAGAATGTTCTATCATGATGCTCATCTTGGAGATGCGAAAAAAATCCCTGTGAAACCTTTGCTAGATTATTTCAACATGTAGGATTCAAAACAGTTTGTCTAGCCTAGACAAACAACTAAATGCTTCTCAGCCTCAGTTTCTTCCTATGTAAAACTACCTCCTTGGATTACTGTGAGGTTGAATCATGGAAAAAGTCCTCAAGAAACGGAAGCTCTTATTGTTACTCTTACTTTGCCCCTTTGGAATGAGGTCGTCAGGCCCACGTTAGACCTTCACTCCTCTGCCAACATTTCCCCATCACTCATTGGAGCCGGAGACTTCCTGGAGCCAAAAACAGGTGCCAGAAGCATTAGGAAATCAAATCCATCTGCTTCCTGGGGTCCAAGATGTCTGCTCCTTCCTCCCAGAAAAGAAGCCATGTTTGGGACGAGAACCAAATACAGAACATAACCGAAAAACAAAGGGTGTCTCCAGAAGGGATAATGCAAACCGAGACAATAGATTCACAGATCAATAGGAAACCTTTAAAGCCACCGATGAGCTAGACTGCGTGGATGCTCCTGTTCTGTAAAAGGAAAATATAAGGGATCAATAGGAGACAAAAACTGATATGAAATGGCTGAGATTTGCTCCCTGCTCCCAGGAGTGCTTTGCCAAGCTGGTTCTCTAGTCAGACTTGCCCGTTCCCTTCCTACCTGCTGTAAGATGATCCCAAGGCCCTGGAGTTAGAGAAACGAGTTTGCAGACAGCCCCTCAAAAGGTGGTGGCAGAAAAGCCATAGATGGGTCTCACTGCTCTGATACGGGGTAATTTGCCTGAATGCAACAATAAAGTGGGGATGGGGGAACATGTGTCCCTTAAATTCAACTCATTGTCCCCACCTTCCATTTGTGTATGTATGCCAGAAGGATATTCATTTTAAAGCGTTGTCTGGTGTATTTTAAGGATTCATCTAAGAACTCTGTATTCTTAAGCAAATTATTTAAATTCTCTGAGTCTCTATTTTCCTATCTATAAATATGTCAGGGTTATTGCAACAAAATAAATGGTCATTGTTATCTTCCTATCACCACCACCACCACTACCATCAGATCAACAATGTTGATATGGCTAAATGCCCATGTGGCTTTGTGGGAGGAGGTTTAAAGCCAGAGGGTAAAGGGGGTGGGAGTAATAGAGGAGGCAGGGAGGGTCCAATATATGGTGATGGAAGGACAACCGACTCTGGGTAGTGAGCACACAATGCAATATACAGATGGTGTATTATAGAACTTATATTGAAACCCACACAATTTTACTAAACAATGTCACCCCAATAAATTTAATAATAATAAAGGCAGAAAGATTCTACTGCTTTGCTGCGTGGTCTGTCTTGAGCAAGTTGTGAATCTTCTCTAATCATCATGTAATTCATTACGGAACAGGAAAGCAACATCTTTTCCAGTCATGAGGCCTGGGGGAGGCAGTGAAGCACTTAGCACAGGACTGGACACCTAAGGAGTACTTGGTGAGGGTCCTTTTTCATCCCCCATGACTCTAGGCTATGACTGGTCTCTCAGTGGAAAGGTTTAGGCTAAAATCTTGATGAGCCAAATGAACAACTCCAGGTCAAGAGAAAGACAAACCAAAGGAACCATCTCAGGCACTGAGAGGGAATGGAAAGTGGCCTGTCTGGTGGGGCACAGGACTGAAAGGGGTCCAGGCAGGCTCAGTGCCCTGTGGCAGAAAGCTTCCAACCACGACTGCCCTCTGCCTTGTTTCTCTTCCTCTCCTGCCCTAGCACAGAGCCTACACCTGTACTCCTGTTTGGATACCCAAAGGCCATGCCAAAGGCTTCTCTTGGGTCCCTGAGCAACTCCTTCTTGCACACATGAAGGGTGTACTTGGGGGCTTTCTGTCTCCCACCCTGGACCCTCCACCCCCACATTGCTGCTAGGGTTCTGGGCTCTACTCCTGGTCAAGGAGAGCAAGTTCCATGGGAATCAAGATTGCCCTTCTGCCGTAGGGTTGACTCACTCAGCACTACCTGAGCTCCTACTGTGTACCAGGAGTTGTGATGGGCAGCAGGGACCACAAGCTAAACCAAACAGTCTTTACCCTTGAAGCCCCCCTCATAGACATCAGAATTCACAGTCAGTTCTTCTACCACTATCATTTTGACTTAAAGAAAACCCTATGGAGAACTTATAATTCTATCTCATGTTTTTTGAACAACTCTTTGACACTTCTTTTGTATAACCCATAACCCCTCAAAGCTACCCTGAATCTGTCACCCCTTGCTCTGCTGAGTTTTTTTAAACTTCTGCTCCCCCAACCACCTCCCACTTCTCCTGGCTTCTTATTCTGCAATACACACACACACACACACACACACACTTATAATTTTTGTTTTCTTGATACACTTGGATAGATTCTCTTCATCTTGTCTCTACTGTTCATTGTCCAATTGTCCCCAAAGGAGGGTGTGGGCATTCTTTTTCTATGTCTCTATTTTTCTCTACTCTGGATAAGTGAATATGTAAGAGTCTGGGTGTCCAATTCGTCCTCCCCCAGAAAGGATTCTCATTAGCCTAACAGCCTATTGTCCTTGTTGTGTGTGGCCTCCAGTGTGTTTGGGTGAGGCATATGCATATTGTCAAAATTTTTGTTTAAAAATTGGTAAGCTGACTCTTTTCTTCTTACTATATAATGAGGGATCCTTCCACTATATTTCTTCTGCCATGTTATAGTTCTTCTCACACAAATTGCTTAGTTCCTCTGAGGTCTCTGGTACACCACTTACTTCTCCATTTTCCTCTTGTATTTTTTTTTAACACACCCCAATTCCTTTGAAAAAGAAAAGGGGCCGACATTTGTTGAATGCCTTTTCACACTAGAAGTTATAAAACACGTCCATGATTATATCTCATGCAGAAATGATTAGCCTCTTTTTTAACAGTAAAAAAACTGAGGCTCATGTGTGGAAGATCACACATAATTACATGACATGTCTCCAAGACTTCATGCTATCTGTCCTTTGAAATATTCACACATGGATGACATATGTGAGCACATGCAGACCCAGTCAGTTGGGTCTGTGTGACATTCATTATAGAAAATGTTTGTTTGATTATCGTTCATTCCTGACTCTCACTAAAGAGCTTTATATTGGCTTTAGAATTACCGTCTTCTAAGTGATTCTGCATTCAAAGTTATAGAATGAAATGGATACAATTTGGGTACATACAGGGCAAAGAGAAGAGCCACAATTCTTGAGTTCAAATCCCAGCTCTGCCTATCCAGATGACCTCAGGCTACATGAATAGTAGAAGCACCTTCATCATAGGGGTTGCTATGGGGCTTTCACTTCCTAGTTGTCTTCTCCTGGAGGCTCAGGATGAGGATCATATGGAACAACATGCAGAACCGTGTAGACTATGGGTGGGCGCATTGTATGCTGATGATTTTGTTATCTGAGATCTAGTTAGACCTACCACTTGTTAGCTGTGAGACTCTTGGATAAATCTCTTGACATCACTAAACTTCATTTTTTCTGTTCATAAAACAGGCAATATTCCATTGAAACACTTATGAGCCTCACATGAGATCAACCAAGGTAAAGCGGCTAACTTAGGCACTTGATGGTAGTAGTTGTTTTCTTGCCAAATATATAACATCCTGCCCCCCACCCCTTTTATTTTTGAGACAGCTTAAAACACTCTGCATTTAGTTAGGATCAATGGAAGAAACTAGAAGAAAACAAAGACACTGTGGAGCTGAATCTGG
Organism: Craseonycteris thonglongyai; assembly: GCA_004027555.1. NCBI lineage: Eukaryota > Metazoa > Chordata > Mammalia > Chiroptera > Craseonycteridae > Craseonycteris > Craseonycteris thonglongyai. The sequence goes on from PVKE010005277.1 coordinate 48,582, forward strand.
CTGAAGACAGCAAAGGAATCTCCTATTTATTCTCAATTTCCACCAAGGGGTGGTCTTGGCCTGAGTAATCAGATGGAGTCCACCCCACCCCTTTTCCAGGTGGTCCCCAAAACTTCTTGGTGAGAAGCCCTGTAGACGTGGTCTCTTCCAGGGCGATGGTGATGACGTGAAAGATTATTCATGTCTGCACTAGGCTCTCCCTGAGTCACTCCAGTAGTGACTGGAAAAAAACACCTCTGATCAATACCACATTTCCAGATTTCGTTAGCATTTTTCATAGTTCAATGCTCTTTTGGAAGGCAGCCTTGGGCTGCATAAGTTTTTGGAGACAAAAAGAAATGTTAAGAGGCCACCCTTTGAGTTGACACCCTGGATCATCTGAGAAATTTATCTTCTTGCAGAAAAATACGAGAGCCCCATTGTTGCCTTGACACTATACAGTTCCCCTAGTACTGCCCAGAGGCTGAGCACCTCCCTGCTCTTCTGTGTAGCTGGGCTTTCCTTGGGACATCATGAACTCACTCTCTGTCCTTCCCAAAATTCTTCTCTTCTTACCCTCATAATCACCAAGTCCTGACAGTAGTATCACTCACATGTCTACCTGTGCCTATTCAACACTATTGCTCTAGTTCAAGCCAATACCTGGAGAGAGACCAGCTATAGTAAGCATCAAGCCTGGCAGCAGCCAGAGTCAGCTTTTCAAAGTGCCATGTGCATTGCTTCCCTCTCCTGTCCCTGATGCCTGACTTGGTTTCTCAATGCTTTTTGACATGTCCTACAGGCCCAGGCATCACTAAGTCCCTGCTCATTTAATGCAACTCATCTTGCTCCTCATTCTTTGTCACTCTAATTCAGCTTTCCAGGCCTTTGTTGTTGTTTGATGTTTGTTTGTTTCCAAAACATGCCAAGATTTTGTATACTCATGGTCTTCATCTGTGACATCCCCACAGCCTTCACAATTCACCCACAATGCTTCTACAGCTAGTTATTTCATATTGTTCTCATCTTGGCTTATGTGTTTCCTTCCCAGAGGTCTTCCCCAATAAGCTTATCTCAGGAGATTGCTAACCCAATTGCCATTTTGTCTCATATTTCACACAATTTCTTTGTGTAATTGCAGATTATGAATAAATTAGTCTATGTCCTCCACAAGTCCCTGATGACTTGACTTTGTCTGTCTTATTCACCACTGAATATCCCATCTGAGTACTGTGCCTAGCACAAAGCAGGACCATAACAAATGTGTGCTGAAAGAATGAAAGAATGAATGAACGAATGAATGAGTACTACAAAGTGAATCATCTGATAGGCTGGTGGTTTTCTACCTTGTCTGTGTGAAGGTTAGAGTGGATATGTACACCCGTGTACGTGTGTATGTGAATGGGGAAAGAATCTTCTGGAGCTTGAAGTGCTCCCTGCTAAAACCCTTCAGTGGCTGTCCATTGCCCCCTGGGCAGAACCCTAACTCTGCTTAGTTTATAAGGCCCTTCATGATTTGCCTCTGCTTTCCCTCTATGGCCTCTTCTCTCCTTCCACTTTCCTGCCCGCTCCTCTGCAGGACATGTGATGTAAGGTGTGTGTGTGCATGACTGTGAGGCAGGGCCCTTTGGTTCTGAATTCCATTTCTCAATTTCTCCACCCTGCTGACACCAGGATTGCTTCTGCTGACACTCCCTTCCTGTGACACAGAACCTCTATTTTGTCTCTGTGGATGAGTTGGGTGCTCTTTCTCTGTGCTCCTTCCTTTTCCACCCAAAGCCAGAGTCTCCAAAGTGAGACAATGCAGGGCCTTCTTTTGAGCAATTGGGGCAACATATAAACACATTTATTTTGTAATTCCTACCTTTGTGTGCTTTATAACATGCATAAAATATTAGCATGCCATTACACACATATTACTTGTAAAAAAGGCAATATAAATGTATACAGGGAAGTATGGACAAGAAATGTATAATAAAAGTATATGGTCAAAAAAGCTTGGAGATCATGATAACATAATAATCCTGACACTGCATTGTGTTTGTCAATTTGTTGTTGTTGTTGTTGTTGTTGTTGTATTTGGTCTGTCTCTTTCAAGACCTCCTTTAAAGGAACCCATAAAGGGAAGGAAATCATACAGAGTGGTGTCACCCAAAGGTGGTAGAAGAGCTGATTTTAGATGGTACATCAAAGAAGGACCACTGACTGCCCTTTTGAATTCTCATTCATATAGGATGGAGATTAAGAAGGGTATGAGTGTGATTCTAACATCTGCGGGTGACACTTGTTAGTTTCCCATTGTAACAGAGAGATCAGACTTCAGGTTGAATCCCATGGAAAACCCATGCAGTCAGAATTCAGCAGTTGGGTTTTATTTCCACTACTCTTTTCTATTTGTGGCAAGTCATGTTGGTGTTACTCTGCTAGGTGTAAACTCTTAAATTTATTTAAAAACTGAGTACATTAAGAAATATTAAGTAAGTTGTATGTGAAAGTTGGATATGGCAACTCATTTACATTTAGGAAACACTAGGGTAGCATATTCAACGTGATCTTTGAACTATGAAGACTGCCAGATTTCTGTATCTGGCAAGTTGTTTTCTGAATCTCTCTGTAAAATAGGGGCAAAAATGCTGACTTTGAAGGTTTCTTGTTGGGATTTTTTAAGATTAGAATTAATATATTTAATGATGTTTTCTAACCCCTGCTCTTGCTTGCTAATAGATATGTAGTTATAAAATTAATGAAGGGCAAGTATGAATGAGATAAATATGAATCAATGCATCAACGAACCTGGATCTTTCCTGGAAATCCCATCCTTCTCAGTTGGGATCAGTCAGGCTCTGGAGGGCCCCATCCTCTCTTTCACTCGGGTCCCATGTCACACCCAGTTAGCATTTCTCCAGGAGACTTGACAAAGTTAATGAACTCTGCCTAGTCCCTTAACTTGCTCCTTTGGAGTGATAAGCATGAGAGGAAACCAGAACATAGATGAGACCTAGGCTTATTTTTGTGTCTCTATTAGGATTCTATTAGAACATTGACAGCAGAACCCAAGAGATTCCTAAAGGTAATTTGTACCTTAACAGTTGAGGAGTTGCCCATGCAATGAAGTGTTTAAGAGCAAGGGAAATGACCATCTGACCCAGTTCCTGATTAATCCTTTTTCTAAGATACATCATGTTCATTTGCTGAAAACAAAGAGATAGATTGAGGACATCATGAGCCAGGTCCTGAAGAGTGTTTCTGGAATCTATGTGTAAGTGGATCTGGCTTTATAGGACACCATTATGTCATGTGACTGTCTAACTCTTACAAACACAATTGTTATATTGTTCATTGCAAAATGAAAGCTCTATATTTTTTAAGAAGTCAAATCATGCAAGACCTTTTTTAAAACAAATGAATCACTACTGTCCACATGGTATCTCATTTTTCAGCAGTTTTGCCCAATCTCCTTTACGTAATGGTTGGGTCCCAAATGGGTGGAAGGGGAAACTTTGAGACTTTGTAAGGCACAGCATTACTTCTGTTGCATTCTGTTGGTCAATGGAAGTCAAAAGGACAGCTAAGATTTAAAGGAAGGGGACTCCTTCTCTTGATAGAAGTAGTAGCATATGTATATAGGAATGGAAGGAATTGCTGGTGCCTGTCTATGTAGACAATCTAGCGCACACATGCACACATGTGCACACACACACACACACCACTCCAATCCATGAAATGTAGGACTCGCTTCTGCTAATACAAGGCTCGGGATAAAAATCAGTCTTCCCTGATTTCTACCCTAAGTATCCATGGAGTCTCCCTTGGGTCCCCAAGGTTGAAGACCTCAGGTGCTTCCATTTTGCTCTCATTTTCATTTCCATTGGAAGAGAAGGTAATAGAAAGTGCTAGAGGTTAAACGTACTGATATACTTTTGTGGGACCACAGGGAAGGCCTCTGTGTGTCTGTGTGTATCTGTGTGCTTATACACATGTCCATGTAGACATGAATTTGTATCTGGCAGGGATAGTTTAGACTTTAAATTTATTTCTTGACCTATCCCATGATGCTCAGTTCAGATGTTCCTGCCACTGAACCTTTGCCCAGCCTATCCTTCATGCATGATTACTTGGTCTTCTGCACAAGACCATGGTTTTTCTTGTTTCTAATTAACAGATCAAGGTCCACTCACTTCAGTCCCTTCATAATGAATCTTCTAATGCAAACAAGTCTAATCGCCTTGATTCTTTTTTATTCTGAGAGATGGTAACGGGTATATAGGAGTTGGCTAGATAGTAGGGCAGACCAGGAAAGGAGAGGAAAGAGGTTTTGTTATGTGTCATATCTGCAAAAGAAAATGTCTACATAGTTATCTGGTGAGATTTCTTTTTTAGTTTCACGTCCACAGAGAGTGAGATGAGGTGGGCCTTTTAAGGAAAAAGGGTATGTATATTACTCTCCTCCCACAGGATAAAGGGTGAGAAAGCACTGCAGCATAAGGAGACATAAAGGAAATGTTTACATTTGAAGATTTATGTTTGATTGAACTTGTTTTTGGCAGAGAAGATATACACTAAAATGATTGTAACAAATTTCGGTGTTCTTAGCAATGATTTTCCCTTATTACCAGCCCAAGGCTGCATCTGTCAGAATGTAGACAACTCTTTTTAACCAAAAGGGAGAGAATTTTCTGTGTAAGTCAATACATGCATAAACCCACTCATCAAACACAAACAAAGTCATCACTTTTAAAACACTGCACCTCAGAGAGTATAATGTATCTGTGCTTACAAAAACCAGTAGAAACTTCCCCAAACTAGAAGCAGATATCATGGAGTAAAAACCTCTCTTCAAAAATAAACCCTGATCAATGGAACCCAAAGTTGTTTCTTTGAAAAAATCAACACAATTGACATGCCTGTAGCTAGACTAACCATGAAGACAAAAAGATAGAAGACTAAAATTACTACCATCAGAAATGAATGCACTACCATTTTACAGAAATATAAAGAACTGTTAGAAAATTCTGTGATCAGTTCTATGGCAATCAGATAACCTCGGTCTGTTTCTCAGATGCTCAACTAGAAGATCGCACTCCACGGAACACTCCCAACTTGCCCTTTTCAGAAATCTTATTTTTAAAGAGTTACTGTATTGTTTTTGACAGAGAGCGAAAGAGACAGAGAGAGACAGAGACAGAGAGAGAGACAGGGGGAGGGCCCAGAGCAGTCTCCAGAGTTGTACATCATCAGTTTTTGACATAGTTTCACTCCACACAGGCAGGTGTGGGGCAGCACAGGGTGGGGACCTGCACGGGAGGCTTGCCCCTATGAGCCCAGGGACTCTCACATGAGAAGCACTCCCCGAGTGGGAACCAAACTGGGGGCCTCCCACATGGGAAGCACACCCCAGTTCAGCATATGGGTCTGCAGGGGCCGAGGCCGGGACTTGATCCTCAACCCCTGGGCTGCACGAAGAGAGCTCAACCCACTGAACCATCCCAGCTTCCCTCAGAAATCTTTACTTCCTGCCCCAACTCAACCAAACTTTCCTTCTAATTTTATGTTTCACTTATGTTTCTAACTCTCAAATTATTCCCAAACACTGGGTTTTGCACTGTCATGTAATTATCTTTCCTATTTAAGGTGATCATTCTACTAACCCACGTTCACACGTAATAGTGATGATTACAGTATGAACCGTGATGAGTGCTGACTGTGGGCCTCCTCTAATCATCCAATGAGCTTCACAGGTGGACACGGCTTCCCTGTTAGAGCTAAAAACACAGAGGGAAAGAAGGGACTTGCCTGTACATGGGGCTGGAAAGAGGCCCAGCACTCAAAGCCAAGGAGGTATTTGACTCCACTACTCTTTCCCCTACATTGAGATGTTCTGTGGTGAATGCTGAGGCCATCATCAGCCAGCCTCCCACAGCGCCACGGATGAGCACACTCCTGGGGGAACAGCTGCTCACGGGGATGGGGTTTCTTTTGGGGGGTGATGAGAATGCACTGTTATGAGATAGTGGTGATGGGTGCACAACTCTGTGCACACACTGAAATCTACTGTACTGCATGTTTTGCGGGGCACATTTTACTGTATGTAAATTATAGCTCAATGTACGTACAGTAAAAAGGACCCATTCACACCCCTATTCTCTAACAAGTCCGCCCAGTCAGAAAGTGTGAATAATTTATCACTTCTGATGGCTTCCCATCATACATAGAAAAAAAAACAAAGGACGTTCTGACCATTAGCAGACCCTGAGGCTGCCCTGCCCCAGTCACCCAGTGCTCACCCTTCCCGTGCACACCCCCTCCCCAGCAGCATCCCACTGCAAACACCCCCAACTCCTTACCTGCAGATTCTCTTCTCTCCAGAAGAACCAGAGCATGACACCCCCCCGGGGCAGCCCACACGGAACCATGGACGGCAGCTGATGAATAAGCAGCGCCCTTCCTCCCGCCATAGGAAGCCCCCCGGGGCCCAGCCTGACTTGCAGGTGTGGTAGCCAGGCCAATAACAGCACCTTTATTGGAATCCTTCCTTTCCCTTCTCAGTTCTCTACCCCGCTTCCCGTGCCTCCTGCCAGCATCTCTCAAACAGCTGTTCGCACTCAGACTCTCATCTCAGGGTTTTCTTGTGGGGAAACCCAATCCAAGACAAGGCTTTCAGTGAGATAGCCACCTCTCTGACTCCGTCTCCTACCACTACCCACCTCTTCCGCCTTCACTGAACTTGCCCTTCCCAGCACACCAAGTTTATTCCTCCCTCGGGCCCTTTGCACGTGCACTTGGCTCTTTCTGCCAAGTACCATTGCCCCCCTACTCTGGGTATCAGTGACTTCTTCTTCTGTAGCCATAGCTCAAATGTTCCTCCCCAGGAGCAAACTTTCTTGAACTCTATCAAAATGAACCGCAATGCCCCTCCCCTTGCCCATTCACACCCCCATTTCATCAGTTCAAAGCATATGTTCCGAAGAGTAGGTGCTAGATGGGTTGAGATGGCTCCTCTCTAGGTCCAGTCCCCGTCCTTCTCCACCCTCCTCCGTGCTAGGGAGGCTCCTCTTCATGGACTGCAGTAGTGGGCTCCCCAGACCTCAGGCTGCGAGTTGGATTTAGATGTGGGAAGTGCTCACAGGAAGTGAAAGGTGGGAGAAGACAGAGTCAGACTATTGGATTCCCCAGGGCTCTTTCTGCTGGATTCTTTGGTTCACCTTGAACTCACCCACCCCTTTGTAATGGTCCTTTTTGAAATTCTCCTTAATTATCCAGTTTGTGCCATCTGTTTTGTGGGGTGTGTGTGTGTGTCCTAGTACAAACTCTCTAAAATGATTTTAAACATCTACATGTCTATTATCTAACTCTCCCTATATTGATATAAATGTCACAAGGGAAGATAGTCTGCCTGCCTTTTTCATCACTGTATTCTCAGTGCCTAAAACTGTGTTCGGCCTAGGATAGGCGCTTATGAATATTTTTTAATGTGTACATTCATTTACTTGAAACTTTTTAAGGAGGAAGCCAACATATTGCTTGTGGTCAGGTCATCTCCATTTCTTTTTTTAAAAAAGATTTGTTTTGTTTTTTGGGGGGTGAGGAAGCGGAGGGGGGGGATGGGCGTGGGCACGCAGGGCCCGACAGGGTTGGGGTGGGGGCCTCCCCTGTGGGGGACTCACCGGGACAAGGAGGGCAGGGAGCTGAGCTGGGTCCGGGATCCCGGGTCTGCAATGGGAGCACTTAACCCCACTGAGCCATCCCAGCTTCCCCCACCTTCGTTTCTTGAGGTGACTATCTTTATCTAAATTATTTCAGCTTCCAGGCAACAAAGTTTTCAAAATTCATGTTTTTCTTCCCTTAACCCCTTTGGCTCTGGAGGTCGCAGCATTGTGTTACAAATGAGTTATTCTCTGGAATGGATTTAGCTGTAAACTCCTTCTGTTACAAGTTAATAAAATCTAGGAAATTGCCTCCAAACAGCCAGAAATACACTGTGGGAAAATGAGAAGACAGTTGAGTAATAAGGATTTGAGTTTTCAACATTTATGTTTGCTTTCACTCCTAATAAATATTTAAGTTAAATTGAATTTAACTTAACTTGATGACTATTTAAGTTTAATAGTCATCTGTTTATAGCAGTACTTTCCGCAAATTTTTAGTTAAGAATCTTTGGCTCTTAACCAAAGTGCATTTTAAAAATAAAACAAAAACACCTTCCTTCTTCTACTATAAATTTATAACTCCATACTCACTTATGTAATCATTATGTGAAGTCAATTTCAGTTGTTTTTCTTTTGTAGAAAAACAGATGGAAAGGGACTCATTTGCATTTGGAATTTACTTGGTGGATTTTACAGGGTAAATTAGAAATTGTGGTAGGCAGAACAAAGGGCCCTCAAAGATGTTCACCTCCTAATGCCTGGAACCTGTGATTGTTATCTTGTATGGGAGATAGAAATCTACGTTGCAGATGAAATCCAATTTGCTGATCAGTTCATTTTAAAATAGAGAGACTATTTTGGATTATCTGGGTAGGCCCACTGTAATTACAAAGGGCTTTCAAGGTACAATAGGAAGACATAAGAGGACATTGAAGTGATGTGATCTGGGCCCCTATTCTGCATCAGCAGTTTCTTGAGCCATTCCTGGCTTTGAAGATGGAGAAGGGGCCACGAGCCAAGGGATGTAGGCAGCTGCTAGAAGCTAGAAAAGGCAGAGAGATGATTCTCCCCTAGAGCTTCCGAAGGAATGCAGCCCTGACACTTGGATTTTAGTCCAGTGGGACTATGTCTAATTTAGCAGTGAAGCCACATAACCATATTCTCTCTTCTGAAGGGGCAGCCATATCTCCACTAGATATTTTTATTTTTGTGTGAAATTGTAATTGTTTAAACATGAGTACACAGTCACTTGGGTACATTTTTGGATTTTCATGAAAGCTTTTGCTTGTTTGTTTTTACAAGTATATATTACATTCCAAGTATTCCTATCAAATGAGAGGTGCCCATAAATTAAATTTGATTTAATTTTTCAATTCCCAGCTCTTTTGCAAAAAGCAAAGGAGAAAAAAAAGCAGAAAATATTTAAGCCCCCCAAAGTGTGTTGGATATTGAAATCATATAGATGTGCAGCACTTGCTTTTCTCACCAAGCACAGCTGGTGAGCTACGTACTACTAAGGGGGGTAATAGCCATGAATATGATTTGACCTGAATGATGCAGGAACTAGATCTCTGGAGCACTGCATTGGTTTCACATTACATTTTCCTGCTTCTTGCTTCCATGGTGTGAGGACAATTTGCGCTTCTCAACATGTTTCAGCCAGCTTGGACGCTCCAAGCGAGCCAAGTGACTCAGCCCCTGGACCACTACCAATGTTTTCAGGATTGAATCCTGCTCTTATTTTCTAAGGAACAATGTTTAACTGGCCCCGGTGGCATTGTGTCAACTGACATCACCCTTTAATTACAGATATGTCACATTAAACTACCACTACTATTGAGGGCAGGATCCCAAAGCACGTTAAACAATATGAGGGAGGCTGTTGTACATTTTCCATATCTCCGGCCAAGGGGAAGGTCTGTATTATGAGGATGTGTACATTTTAAGCCCTCTCAATCTGACCTCAGAGATGCTAAAATGGGTTAAATCGCATTTATCAACCAGCTAGAGGGAAAGCCAATGTGACAATCTCTCTGAAAAGTATATCATGCTGCTGTCATCTATTTTAAGGAAATCCCATGAATCAGATAGTGCTTGGAACACACCATGTTAGGTTCACACCAAAAGTAATTTTATTCCCCCCTACCCCCATGATTACTAAAGTATATGCAATGAGTTATGGAACTCAAAATAAGTATTATCTTACTATTGCTTAGGAATTTTGAAAGTTAATATCTTCATGGAAGATGATGAAGTCATCAGCCCAGTGGCCTCTGAATTAGTGAGAATGTGTGAAATAGACCTTGCCCAAACTTGTTTTTAGTCCCAGGAGAAAACAGCAATAATGGGTCATTTATAGAACTGTCTATTCAGATCTGCTCTCCCACAGTCATTGGTTGGACTCAAATAAGACACTCAACTTCTCCTTTACGTGAAGTACATTGGCTGCTTTTATTAACTTAAAACGATGAAAGCCAATGACCTCAGACTGAGGACTCACTTGGGGACCCTCATGAAGGTCTTATGAGGCTCTTTTATTCCTGGGGGATAAAGCTGATTGACCTGAGAGGCCTTGATGGAGTTGCGGAGAGAAGAGAACAATGGGCCAACTGTCACAATGCTATGGAGTTCTTCAGCTTTCCCTGAAATGAGAATGTAGTTCTCTGCCCACAAGGTACAACTTTTCCCGCTTTGTGGATACATAGGTAGAAGAGTATGGGCCAGCAGCCAGCTTTAAATAGAAAACCAAGATGGGAAAACCAAGAAAGCAAAGTTTATGAAAAAGACCAGGAATTGGGGCTGTGATCTGAATCAACAAGATGGCAGACAGGGAGCTGTCAACTTGAAGAAGGCTCTTAAAGATCTATACAATATGCATTGAATTAATTTCATATAGACTCTTAGCTGTCTGTGGCTCCCCCACTCCCCCCAGTTCTATTCTGATTCCCATGCCTTTTGAGTTTTAAGGATGCTATGGACTGAGGGTTTGGGTCCCCTTATAATTCATATGTTGAAACCTAACCCCAAATGCAATGGTATTAGTGGGTAGGGCCTTTGGGAGTTGGAGACCTCATGAAACGGATCTGTGACCTTGTAAAAGAGACCCCAGAAAGCTCACTTTTCCCTTTTGCCATGTGAGGACACAGTGCGAAAGAAGACAGCTGGCCACCTAGGAACCAGGATGCAGACTCCCACATGGAAGCAAATCTACTAGCTCTTGACCTTAGACTTCTCACCCACAAACTGAGAGAAATAAGTATGGGTGGCATTTTCATAGCAGCGGAAGACACGAAGAACAAGGGCATCATCGTTTATTCCTGGTACTTAACTGTGCAGTTCTGAGGGCCTGGGTGGCCTGCTCCCATCAGGCACAGCTCTGACAATGAAAACGGAAGGTGGCCAGAAATATAATAAGCATGGGGTGTGTCCATAGGTCTCTGTGTCTTTGTTACTTTCACTTTTATATTCCACCTATAAGTGAGGTCATGTGTTTCCTGATTCTTTCAGTCTGACTTATTTCGCTTAATAAGATGGTCTCTAGGTCCATCCATGTTGCCAGAAATAGCTTGGTGATTGCCAGAGGGAGGGGGAGGAGGGGGGAGGGAGAGAGGGAGGGAAGGTGGGAGAGGGCACCAGCATTATGGACACACTCAATGGTTTGGT
>PVKE010005278.1:0-59843 GCA_004027555.1 Craseonycteris thonglongyai
GGAGGGGTGAGGAGGGAGGCAGCAGCTAGCCCACCCAGCTCTCCAGGTGCCTGTTTCCTGTACTGAGCACCAGGTTTGTGCTCACAGCCAAAGAGGCAGCTCTGAGAGATCTGAGGGCATGAACAAAAGTCAGTCCCTGTCAGGTGGTCAGAGTGAGCCTGAGGAGCTGAGTGCTCTGGCCGTATCCATCCTGGACTCTGCCAGGTTGTCACCATTCACAGATTGTGGCTCACAAAGACACTCGCCACAAATGGTAGGGCTTTGTTCATATACGGAAATGGGCTTTTGACACAAACGCAAGTCACTAAAAGAAAGAAAAATCCACATGGTACTCATGCACTGGTGATAATTTAGAGATGAATTGTCGGAGTTTGGTGATCATTCGGGCATAGAATGATAGGCTTTCGGAACAGGAAAGAAGGCGAGAGCTGGTTCATCAGTGTAACAGATGGAGGAACTGAGGCCCCGGAACAGGGAGCGGCTTGCCCAAGGGCAGCCTGGTGGTGTGTGCAGAGCCAGCGAACGGTTCAGGGCCTCCTGCCTGCCAGCAACAAGGTCGGGGAAGCGTGTGTGTTTGCACAGAGAGTGTACGCTGCTTCTCACCCAGCGTGGTGTGTCTGCAGCTTCTGTCATCTCTGATGGTATTGCGTGTTTTACCTGCAGCATCTCTTAAAATTTCCTCAACGTGGGAAGCCTGAAGTAAGGAGAGCTGCAGTACTTCTGGGGCAGTGAGCAGACTCCTGGCCCCACAATCTGCATTCGTTTCTTTTAAAGATAATCACACTTTTCATTTGATGAAGTTTTGGGGTACCATTTGCAGTATGTCCACCAATCACATCTCAAGTAAAATTAACCATGATAATTAGTACTTGAAGTGTGTGGTGCAATACCATGTCAAGAACAGAAAATAGAACAAATAACCAAAGTATCACTTAAAAGAGTGATACCAAATCAGTACATAAAATTTCAGGAAAAAAATACACAGATAGATCACTATTGAATTGTCTTTTATAATATAGCAGAACTCCCCAAATCCTTCATAATACATTCTTATGTTGTTTTTCTTTGTCACTAGAATCTGCCCTTCTATCACACACTAGTAAGTTCCTGAAGACCCTGGAAAACTAGCATACCTACTCCTGCCTCCCTGTCCCCCAGACTGATGGCTAATCCCTGAGGATGGGTGGTGGCAGAACTAGTCTCTCCCTCTTCCCACGTTAAAGCGTTCCTTCCAGGAAGCATTTCCCCAGCGCCCCCAGCGCTGTGACAGAGTGAGGAGCAGCAGTCATTAGCATAAAATTTGCTGGTGCCTATGCTGCCCATTTTCTGGCCATTTTCAGGATAAAATGATATCATTGCTTCTCGCAATGGCCTTTCATCTCTTTGTAAAAATAATAGAAATACTCTTTTTTCCTTTGAATTCTGTTCTTTGGGCCAGCAGCATCAGCATTACCTGTGAGCTTGCAGCATCTGAATGAGAATCTGCATTTTAACAAGTCCCGGAAACCTGAGATCTGAAGTGCAGCTGCCCTTGATGGGCTCCCAAGGGCCAGGGTGACCTCCCATGGTGCCTTGCTCAGTGCCTGACAAGGGGGAGCTCCACAGTGTTTGTGTCAGTGTGTCTGTCACTGTTTTTACCTTGGACTGAGACCTGGGCCACAGTGTAGGGCAGCAGGAGGGGCAGATAGAGAAGCTGGCTTAGAGGGAATGCGAGGTCTCGTAGATTCCCTGCTGGGCGTGAGACGAGACACTTGCTGCTGCAGCTGGGTTGCTCTAGTGCCTGGGTCAGCCATGCCCAGGTCGTCTCCCCAAGGGCTGCTTCCTGAGTTGGAACACCCCCTTCTGTGAGGGTGAAGGGCACTGGGCTGCACTGATGGATTGAGCTTAATTCTGGTCACAGAGTCAAATTCCACACAGAGCCTCCCTCCCCCCATCACTTCCCGCACACGCCTGTGCTCTGCTCGCTGTCCCGGAAAGCACCCCAGCATGCATCCTGGGCACTTTTCTCTCGGGTTCCCTAGTGCTGCTGGTGGCAGTGAGCCAATTCTGAAGGTGACTCTCTCTGGCTTTGTCTTCACCCTGGTGAAGTCTCTCCTTCAACCTCAATTCAGGGAACATGAGGGACTGTGGTGGCTGCAGCCTGGCCGCCCAGGCCTGACAACTACATGGGGGACTCACCAGCCCAGCCGGCTGGCTGCATGCCCTGCGGCCCTTACTTGGGTCCTGGGGCTCCCACCAGATTCGATCTGCTCCCTAGCAGGGATGTATAAGCCCAGGTACCTGGGAGCCCTGGGGTCGTTCAGGGCCAGCACCAGGAAGGGCATGGCCCACAGCACTGTGGGCAGCCCTGGGTCAGGTTACCATCAGGCCCCTGGCATCACATCACAGATGTGCTTTCCTGGGCTGGTGGGGCCAACTCTTCTGCCTTGTCCTCTCTGTCCTCACCTTGAGTGACACCTGGCTCCCTCCAGTAAAGACCCTTGTGGCTCCTGCTCAGAGGCCCAGAGCACGTTCTCCCTCAGTTGCCTCTGCCTTTCTGAACCGTTCTACCACCTTCATTCAACATTCTCCTCTTAAATTTCTGCCATCTCATTCGACAATCTCTTTCTCTTTTTAAATTTATTTATTTTTTTCAGTTACAGTTGACATTCAATATTATTTGATATTAGTTTCAGATGTATATCATAGTGGTTAGACATTTATATAGTTTATGCAGTGATCCCCCTGAGTAGTCTAGCATCTACCTGGAACTATACAAGGTTGTTGCAATATTATTGATCACATTCTCTATGCTATACTTTACATGTCTGTGACTCTTTTGTAACTACCAAGTTGTATTTCTTAGTTCCTTTACCATTTTACACCTAGGCACCCAACCCCTCCTTCCTTCTGGCAACCATCAGTTTCTTCTCTGCAGTTCTGAGTCTGTTTGTACTTTGTTCATTTACATTGTTCTTTAGATTCCGCATATAAGTGAGATCATATAGTACTTGTTTTTCTCTGTCTGGCTTATTTGAGTTAGCATGATACCCTGTAAGTCCATCTATGTGCACTGTTGGTGGGATTGAAAATGGTTCAGCCACTATGGAAAATGGTTTGGAGGTTTCTCAAAATATTGTATTTAAAAATAGAACTACAATATGACTTAGCAATTCCACCTGTGGGTTTTTATCCAAAGAAATCCTAAACACAAATTTAAAAAGGTATATGCACCTCTGTGTTCACTGTAGCACTATTTATAATAACCAAGATACAGAAGCAACCCTAGTGTCCATCAATAGATGACTAGGTAAAGAAATTGTGGTACATTTATATACTAGAGTATTACTCGGCCATAAAAAAGGAATGAAATCTTGCCATTTGACAGTCTCTTACTCCTTTGTTCATTTATTCTTTAATTCATCCATTCATTCAAGGGTCTGCTGTGAATCTAATGTCAATGCCAGGCCCTGAAGACATAAAGATGAAGACACATTCCCATTATCAGTCACAGGGTTTCCTGAATCCACTCAAATCCTTGTACTAATCTTTTGTTGATGATTATTGTATTTCCCAGGGGCCCTGTATACAATTTCTCTTTCTCAAACCCTTATTTGCACCCCTGGTCCCTCTACCTCCATAGATTACTAACCTTCCCAAGATTCAGAATTCACTGCAAGTGAGGTTTTTCAGTATTCCTAAGTCCTACGTCAGACTTGCTTCTGTTCACCTCTAGTCCCAGGTGCAGCCCAGGATTTTCCTCTTCTTGGCAAACTCTTCTGTCTGGCTTCAGTGTAGGTGGGGGAGAGGCAGGTGCATTCTGAGGTCTACGGGGAGTGGTGGTGGGTTGTTTTCCACTAGAGGAAGGGAGGGGTCAAGGTACTGTCTGAGATGTTATTCCATCTAGATGTATTCAAATGGAAGTCAGAGGATGGGCAGTTGCTATCAACAAGAGGGCTTGGATGGCAACCTCTCCAGAGAGAAGGTCTGGAGACTCACTGGAATGGATGGAAAGACGGGGGTGGGGAGGAAGGCTGGGGGTACTTTGGGTGCCTGGGTCACAGGGCTGGAATAGTCACAGTAGGCCTGCAGGTCCACCTGGAGGTCTGTGGCTCCTTGGGGTTCCCACTGCAGACAGAAAGCCCACAGCCTGCATCAGTACTGTCTGCCGGGGCGTCAGTGTGGTGGACAGGTGGCTGGGCTGCTCCAAAGTCTGACATCTTTCCTGGCTCTTCCTCTTTTATCCCCTAAAGGCCAGAACTCTCTATAATTCTGTCAAACCCACCTTGCACTCTATGTTTGTGACCTCTATGCAGCCACCTACTGGGCTTTTCCAGGTCTCTATTCTTGCTGGCACCGGAACAGGTCATTCTCCGTTTCCTCCTCCCAGACTTGGCCATGGCTGTTAATGGCTCCACCATCACTGTAGTAAGCCAGGTTTGAAGTCCTTCCAAGCTCCATCGATCTGCACAAACCCTCTAGTGCTTTTTCCTCCATCCTCTCTGTCCCTTGTTCCTCCCCCAGTTCCTCCCCCTAAACCCTCCAGGGCCTAGCCCAGTTCAGGCACTTTCATGCTCCAGAGTTGGTTGTGGGACTAAGTGACAGAGGATGCCACAGCTCTGGGGCAGCAGGTGTGGGAAGAGGAAGCTCATGCAGCGGAGATGTCCAGGCACACGGCGTGGCTTGGGGATCAGCAGTCTAGGTGACACGCCTGCTGTTGGGTGCATGAGAAGAAGACTGATTGACGTGTTAGAGAATGTACCACAGCCCCCTCCCAAGGGCACAGGAGAGTAGCTCGGGCTCTGGTTGTGCCATGCCATGGGAGGCCTCAGGCTTACTGAACGCCCTTCCAGAGAGGTCCGGAGAAAAAGGCCAGCAGGCTTCAGAATGGGCCAGGCCATCTTGCGGCAGGTCAGAGACCTTGCTGACAGGGACAGTCCATCCTCCATGATTCCAGTGCTGTAACAGGCTTGACAGTCACACCGAGGTAGTCACAGCTGCTGTAGCTCTGTGAACGAAACGGGCAATGTGGGTCAGCTTTATTGTTCCGGGCTCCCTGCAGCAGGAAGCTGTGTCGAAACAGAAACCACACAGCTAGCTGGTTGGACGAGAGCTGGTCTCTGAGGTACCACCACGCCCTGAAAGGAGCCCGGGGGGGGGGGGGGGGGCGTTGGCCTTTCTGTGGCTGAGTGCCCATGGTGACAATCGGGGCCACTCCTCACGGGTGGCACTGGGCAGGGTCTGTGCATGCATTTGCACTCCCAGAATCCCATTACAGCCTTACGGGGTTTCTCGTCCCCATGTTATCAGTGAGCAAACCAAGACCCTGATAGGCACAGGGGCTCACATACCTGACCCTTTACCCCAGCCTCTGGGTTCCAGATGCAGACCCCCCTTTTGTCTCATGACTGTCACTGTTGGTGTATTCACATTGGGGTCTCATCTCTTTGTTAGACCACCTGTTTCTTTATTTTTTTTTCTTAATTTTGTTAAATTTATTGGGGTGACATTGCATTGATTGGTAACAATTAGATAGTTTCCGGATGTACAAGTCTACATCACATCACCCATGCATCGCACTATGTGCCCACCACCCAGAATCAGCTCCCCCTCCAACCCCATATATCTGGTGCCCACTCCCACCTCTCTCTCCCCCCTCCTCCTCCCCCCTCCCCAGGTAACCACCAAACTATTGAGTGTGTCCATAATGCGGGTGCCCTTTCCCACCGCTCCTCCCTCTCTCCCTCCCCCCTCCTCCCCTTCCCTCAGGCAGTCTCCCAGCTATTGAGTGTGTCCATAGGTCTCTGTGTCTTTGTTTCTTTCAGTTTTATATTCCACCTATAAGTGAGGTCATATGTCTCCTGATTCTTTCAGTCTGACTTATTTCGCTTAATAAGATGGTCTCTAGGTCCATCCATGTTGTCACAAATGACTGCATTTCATCTTTTCTTATCTCTGAGTAGTATTCCATTGTGTAAATGTACCACATCTTCTTTACCAGTCATCTATTAAAAGAAACTTAGGTTGATTCCATGACTTGGCCACTGTGAACAGTAGATCACCTGTTTCTTGAGGGCAGAGATGTTCTACTTGCTTCCGTATCAGTTGGGTATAGTAGGTGCTCTGTTAATGAAATATTTGGCTGACCACTGATTTCTTCTCTCACCTTAGTGTGCTCTCTGAGGTTCTTGCACATCTCCCTAAGTGCTAGGGAGACAGAGCATGGTAGACTTCTGGGCATCTCTCTGCTGACCAGCCAGTGCCATGTGACCTCTACACCTGCATATTCGAATCCCTTTTGAATTTTGCTACAGCCTGTGTGTCCAGCCACTGACACCCATGTCTGTCATGGGTGACTGTCTCAGCCCACTGTGGGGGTGAGAGAATTTACCAGAGGCAATTCTGGACAGGAGAACACAGGTGAAGATGAACTGTACTATTTTCCTCCATTTTCACTGTTAGAGACTATTATAGGGTGAATTTGTGCCCCCTCCCCATATGTTAAAGACCTAACCCCATTTGCCCCCAGAATATGATCTGATTTGAAAATAGGGCTTTTGCAGATATAGTTAGTTAAGATGAGGTCATACTGGAGTAGGGTGGGGCTGTCTGGAAAGTATCCAGCCACGTAACCATTCTCATTAGATTGACAATGGCTGGATTTTTTTCTGGACAGACCTTGTATGACTGGTATCTTTATAAAAGGGGAAGATTGGGGCACAGATGTGGAAACAAGAAGAACATCATGTGAAGATGAAGGCAGATATTGGGGTGACACTTCTATAGGAATGCCAAAGCTTGTCAGCAAACCACCAGAAGCTTGGGGTGGGTGTGGAACACATTTGTCACTCAGAGCCCTCAGGGAACCAACCCTGCCGACACTTTGAACTCAGACTTGCAGCCTTTGGAACTGTGAGAGAATAAATTTACGTTGTTTAGGGCACCCAATGTGTGGTACTTTGTTATGGCAGCCCTAGGAAACGGATATGGAGAGCTCGGTGGTCTTGCAGGCAGAAATGAAGAGCCCACTGTACAGGTGGTACGTCAGCTCTCTATAAAGCTGGTTTGTGTAAGAGCCAAGCGCCCTGTTGTCACCTCCCTCCCCCAGCTGAAGGCTCTAACATGGCATGGTTAGAAGAAGCACAGACTTTGGGAATGCATGCTCAGAAAATATTCTCTTTCCCCTCTTCCCCAGAACTTCTCAGGTCATCTCACGTCCATGAAACCCTCCCTGTTCTCTCAGACTGGGGCAGGCAGTGCAAAGATGCCAAGATTCTACAAAGCAGGAGTATTCACAGCCTCTGGGGCAGGAAGAGGCTCCAGTGAGGCTGGCTGGGAGGAAGGGGTGGGCAGGAGGCCCTGATGCTGGTTCCTTCTGGTGGGCGGGGGGTGGTGGGGGGTGGGGGTGTGTGTGCTTGAGGAAACCCCTGCAGTGTGCCTCCCCATGGGGTCTTTGTTAGATTGCAACACCCCAGTAGTCCTCTCCTCTCCTGCCAGGCAACCTGATCCTAGCACCAAGGACTGCCTCCCAGCTCTCCCCAAGGTCCTGCCTCAACCCCCTGTTTGCCCTTCTCTCTCAGTTCTGGGCAGATTGTGGTTTGGACGCTCAGTTGCTAGCCTGCCAACAGGGCTGATGCTTGAAAGCAAACATGTTTCTTATGAGGTCCTGCAAATGCCTTCCACCTGCTTTATTTTCTTCCTGTTGCCCCAAGCAAGGCCCGTTGGTCGTTTGGATGCCCGGCTCCCCTTCCAATAGCAGGTGCATTGAGATGGGAGGAAGTAGTTCCTGTCAGGTAGCAAAGCACACCTCTGTCCCTCCTGAAAGGCTGGCATTGTCTCAGCGTGCATACCTCTCCACAGGGCCTGTTTTGGGGGTGAGAGGGAACAGTTGCCTTCTCTGAGAGAGGCATTTGTGGGGAAGCACAAAGGATTGGCCTCCTATTGAGAAGTTTCCCTTTCCAAGGTGTGACTGTTGGCAGGGCAGATTTTGAGCCTCAGCTTCCTCATCTCTAAACGGGGAATGTGAAACTAGGAATCTGTGTCTTCAGGCTCTGGTAGGCTGTGGTTCTCTGAGGGGCTTCTCTCATGCCTGCCACTGAATAGCCTGCATGACTTTGGGAACATTCCTTACCTTCTCTGTCCAGCAGAGTTAGAGACCTAAATCTGCTTTAGGCTTTTCGAGCAAGAGATCTAAAGGGTCACTTGTGACTCTCCGAACATTCTAAAGCTTTGTGGTGGCCCCACAATTCCAGACAGTCCATACCACAGGACAGTGATTGCCCCCAAAGAACTGAAGTGTCAGCCTCTGTCCCACAGACCTTCAGCCTCAGCTCCTGGCAGGCAGGACACAGTGTCATTGCTCTGAAATCAGCCCCACATCAGCCAGAACTGTCCCCAGGTCACCTCACAGAACCTGAGGTGTTTAGAACACTGGGCTGCTGCCGAGCATTTGCTTTTCACGCCTGGCCTTTCCTCTCAGAGGACTGGAAAACAGGGTCTCTTCCAAGTCAAACAAGAGCTAATTGGGCCTGGTACGCAAGCAGGGCATAAGGGAAATAGTGTTTCCTGATTCCGGCCTTCACTGATTAGACAGCATCCAGACGGTGTGCTTCCTCCGGGAGGAGGCCGAGCCGTGCTTGCTCATTAGCGACCATGCACTCAACTCTGATGAACACTCCCGGGTAAGCCATGCAAGGAGCTGTGCTGCATGTCATGTTGTCTTCATGAATCTCAGACCTAACACGGAGCCTTCTGTGCCTGAGAACCTACAGCTTGAACTCAGCCTAAGTCAGCGTAGGCTTCTAGAACCTTCCTGGGGAACCTTGTGCAGTTGCCCAGGCTTGGTGTGTATTCCTATCCTTGCTTCTTCCCTCTTGGAAGTGAAGATGGAAATCTTTGAGCTGGAGGAGCTGAGAAAGGCCAACCCAGGAGAAGAAAATCATGCAGAGACAGCGAGGCCAAAGGGACTCTGGTTCGGGGTGGTGGGTAGAAGAGAAAGGTATTATTCATGGCACTGCGTATTCTTTTCTGGAGAACGTGAGCTGTCGATTCTCTGGCCAGTGTCTGTAGTTGGGAGACGTGGTGGTGTGACCTTGGCAACGATCACTGGGGAAAGACCTGAAGGAGGAAATGACTTTGCTTTTCAAAATTATTCCAAATACCCCTTTCCATAAAGATGAGTTTTCTTCATGAAAACAAGTTTGCTAGTTTTTATAGTCTTTTATGATTATTAATGAGTATATACTTCATGTAAAACATTTAGAAAATTCACCGCTCATAACTAGAAGAATGTGCTTGAGTGTTCTTAATTTGTATTTTCCCAATAAGTCTCACCGACTTCTGGATGGACTTAGTGTTTACAATGGACCATTGGCACGGGGCTCGGTTTGCAGTTGGTTATTTCTAAAGGGGGAGAAACTCATCCACCTCGTGTGGATCTCCAGGTGACTGGAGAAGGAACAAGCTCCTGAACAGGCCCAAGTCCAGACATTTAGGCAGGGCAACATGGCTGGATTGTGGTCATGGGAGATTACTCAGAAGTTTCTGGAAGCTTCAGGACTCAGAACCAGATACTGCATTCATGCAGAGGTTTCCTTCAGCCAGCGTGTGCCCCTGGCAGTGGCCTGTGAATCTCTGTATGGTCAGCCCCAGCCCCTGTGAGGAAGGCAGGGGTCTGGGGTACTCTCTGCCCTGCCTCAGAGTGACTCTGGAGTCTGACCCTGAAGTCAGTGAAGGCGGTGGCATCGCCAGATGGCCTGGTCCCCGGTGCCACTGGCCTTAGAGTATGCCAGCCAATTTCAGAAAAGTGATTGAAATCTAAGTCCTGCTCCATGGAACATTAGCCCGTGAAATCTGAGGCAAAGAAGAAAGAGACCTCGTGATCAGAAGCCCTGGATTCGAGTGGGGGCCTTACGCTGACAAACTGAGGACCTCTGTCCCCTTCCTGTTAAAATGCGGCAGCAGCAGCAATGTCCCTGTGCGGCCAGGAGAAGGGGCTGAGGTAAAGAAAGGGCGTTACACACCTCTCCCACCCCCGTTTCCGTGCTGCGCCTGTGAGAGTGACAACCCGCGAGACTGTGTCACATAGGATCAGGACCCCTTATGTGAGCTCTCGTCCCTCCCGGTCCCTGTATCATTGTCTCTGCCTCAAGGCTGGTGGAATTCGTCCACAAGAACCTGCGGGCATGGAGGCCAGAGAAACCCTCATTTGCTGTCTGCTCTGTTTTTCTGGGTTCATTTTGGGGTAGTTGGGATGCTTCAAACAATGGCACCCTGGTAATAATCTTGTACTTAAGAGAATCATTGCTTTCTTTGCAGACTGTTTCTGCTTCAGCAGACACCCTGAACAGCTTACATTTCTAATTTCCTGTCCCTCCTTTGCTTCTCCTTACAGATCACAATGTGCTGATACCCCAGATATAGTTCTTTCTGCCTCTTTGTTGTAAAATGCCTGCCTTTTCGTCCTGATTGAGTGGCGGTGCCAGGCATTATGTTCCCAAAGAGGCACCTACGTTACGGTCTCTGCCAAGAAGGATGTTCTTTCCTCTGTCTGCCTCTGACCCCCATTTAGTCCAATGTCAGGTGACTCTTGCATAGGCACGGAAGATTTGGGGGAGCTCCCTGCTGAGCTTGGTAAGGGGCTGCGGTGGTCTCTCTGATCCCCAACTTTCTCAAGAGTAGAAATGCTTCTGAACCCTTGTAGGCATCTGAGCACCCTTTCGTGGTCCCTGCTCCTCTCTACCTGAGATAGATCTAGCAAGAGTGGATTGCGTGCTCTGGGAAGCAGCAGGTCTTCTCTCTGCAGCAGACACTTCGTGTCCTGACATGTTCCTGCCTCTGATTCCAGATGGCTTGGCAGGCTGTGTAGCCTGAGCTGCACCGACCTTTCATCACTCCACCATTCCTGAGGCCTTGGGGTCCAGGCACTGTGCAAGGTGCCGACAAGGCAGAGACATGTGACTGTGGTCCTAGGAGAGCTCTAGACCCATGAGAGGGTATGACCCCACACCTCATACCCACTGGTCCTCTGAGGAGGAAGGAGATGACACTTGGGGGAGGTGCAAGTGGACTGGTGGGTCAGTGGCCTCTGAGGTGTCCAAGAGCTCCACCAGCGCCACTCAGCTTCTCTGTTGCCATCCTGTGTCCCCTAGTCTCCTAGTGATGCCTCTTTTCTCACCCCTGAGGCATGAGTCTAGCACCTTGACTGTGAAGTGCCCTTCCTCTACCATTTGTGGTGGTCCAGGGCTGTTTGGTAGAATTTTAGCAGGTTTGCAACCTGGAACTGATATCAGCCATTGGGACGAAATATGGTCAGTGGCACACACAGTTGCCAAACTGCATTACAACCCCTCTGCGATCCCATCACTGCGGGCTTTTGCGGCCAGCATCTCAGCTTGCTTGGGAATCTTATTTTTGCCAAGGTTGTTATCACCAAGCAGGCGCCAGAGCTCTGTTCCATGCATAGTCCAATTATGGCAAAACTCAAACAATGAACCTGTGTGTTCCACGTGGAAGAATGTCCGAAGGGAATGCTTTTCCCCTTGACAGGATCAAACTCCCGGCGCCCTCTATGATAGGCGAGACCTGAAGAACGGTCGCTCCAGTCCCAGACGCACAGCAATGTGTCAGAACTAGAGAACGGTCCCCTGGGCCCCACCCTGGACCAGGTCTCTGGTGTTCCTTCTGCTGCGCCGTTCACTTCACCAGCAGACCTGACCCTGTGACTGGTCTGGGCGGGGGGCTATCACTGTGGGAGGCCCAAGGGGGGCATTTTCAGGCTGGGAGCTGAGCTGGTTTCTCCGTGATTCTGTGATGCATTCTCCACCCTAAGGAAGGGGTGAAGCTGTTAAAAATAGGTGAGATGTAGTCTGACCCCACTCCTGCGCCTTCCCCATGACAAAGGGTCCTTTGTCTTTTCCCCTTCCTCCAAGTCACAGACCCCTTTGCTGTGACTACACCTTTGGGAATATAGAACTTGGGACTCTCTGCCCCCTCCCTTTACCCACCCCAGGCAGCACACATGGAAACTTGGTATTAGAGAGGTTGGAGAACAGAAGAGCCAGCACTCTGACAATGTCATCCCAGGGAAGTTCCTGAGTCTGTCTTCCCTTTTCCAAATGGAAGCATTTAGATAGACCTAGAAGGGTCCCCTTGGTTGGCTATAACGTCCCATGAACTGTGGGTCTAGACTGCATTTCTAAATCTGCTGAGAGAGAATTTGAAATTGAGGTGATAGTCCCTCTAAAGTAACCACGATTCTACGTGGCTATTCCACAGCTAACCAATGGCTATGAGTCCTGAGCAGTTTTAAGCCTCTGGCCGTGCCCAACCCTTCAGAAATGCTAGGCTTCAGGTCTTAATGAATGAGAGTTGTTCAAAAGCAGAAAATGAGTTTTGTTTCAGGCTATGCATATGTGTAGTTTCCTACATTTTTACCAGCTTGCCATTCAAAATTGCTTCGCCTCCCTTCTCTCCTTTCCAAGATCACAAACACAGGGAGGTAGAAAGCTCCACCTGGATTGTTGCTATAGACTCTGAAGCCAGATTCCAGGGTTTAGTCCCTAGTTGTAAGAAAGCTTATGCGTTTGTGTTGGGCCCCATTCAAAGCCCTCCTGGGCTGCATGCACCTCCCAGGCCATGGGTTGGACAAGCTTGGCGTGTGCAGATGTTAGCGATGATGACAGTGATGGTAGCAGAAGATGGTGGGAAGAACATGAGGCTGGATTCAGGGAACCTGGTACAAGTCCCAGCTCTGCCACTTGCTGGTGGCAGTGCAGATTCTGGCCCTCAGAACGTCTCAGTTTTCATAGCTGTAAAGCTGGGTGAAATGATACCTCCTTGCGGGGTGGCCGTGAAGACCCAGGGAAATGGTGGCGGCAAACTGTTCGTTTTTTATCCCCACAAACCAGGCTAAGTCTGCTCTCTTTCCCCTTTCCAGGCACACATTCTGGCAGTTCCGCCATGAGAACCCCAAGACCCGGGTTGGGGGCCCTCCCCCTGAGGGGCTCCCTGGCTTCAACAGTGGGGTGATGCTGTTGGACCTGGAGGCCATGCGCCAGTCCCCGCTCTACAGCCGCCTGCTGGAGCCGCTGCAGGTGCAGCAGCTGGCCAACAAGTACCGCTTCCGAGGCCACCTCGGGGACCAGGACTTCTTCACCATGATTGGCATGGAGCATCCTGAGCTCTTCCATGTGCTGGACTGCACTTGGAACCGGCAGCTTTGCACCTGGTGGAGGGACCATGGCTACACTGATGTCTTTGAGGCCTACTTCCGGTGCGAGGGCCACGTCAGGATCTTCCATGGGAACTGCAACACCCCTATCCCGGAAGTCTAGGTCCATTCTTGCCTGCCATGCGCTCGGGCCTCTGGATCTGAGGGACAGAAAGGGGTGCCTCTGGGACAGGCCCCGGGTGGTGTCTGAACCCCTTGAGACACTGCAGGGACGTCCTTTGTGATCAGGTGCTGCAGCATTCCCACCCCATGGGTCACTGTCCTGAGGCCACTCAGTGACAAGGACTGGCCTGTGCATTCTTGGTGCTCAGGGCCTATTCCCTGCAGGGGGACAGGCATCATGAAGGACAAACACTCAGACATCTTCCAGTGGGCTGGGAAGCCAGTGTTTGAGGAGAAGGAAAGAAAGGAAACAGTGTCCTTTGCTTTCAGTCCCCAAAGAATGGAAATGCTTTTAAGAACCAGCCTTTCTTGGACCAAATATAAATTTATTTTAAATTGATAGGCTTCCATTTGGTGAGAAAACAAACAGTATAGCCACAGCTCCCAGTGAGCACTGAACCAGCAAGCCAGGGTTTTAACAGCTGGCCCAGAACTTGAGGATCCACAACAAATGCTGACCTTCCACATACACGTGCATCTCAGGAGGCTGTGTGCTCACATAGCCTGCTGCGGGGGTGGAGATCCCCACTGCTGTGGAGAGGCCTTCCGCACCTGCAGTGGTCTCATTATATTGTAGCCTTCACAGCTCTTACCTCCCAGCTGCATCACAGAACCTCATTATCACTTATCAGCTAAGCCAGTTCCAGGTGACCAGACTGCTGGGAAGTCAACTCCTCCATCGAAGAACAGAGGTTGGCCGCCCCCAGGGACATGCAGTGGAATTGTCTGGACTGGGAGGGTTCGTTCCACAGGGTAGCTTAGCCGTGCTGGAGTGTAACCCTGTGGCTCAGAAGGGTTGTCGCTCTTCTTAGACCCATAAGCAGTCGAGTCTCCGTTTAATAAAAGCATCCTCCTGACTTTCTCATTGCACCATGTCAGACCCCATTCCTTAGAAAAAATTGGGATGTTTCTTTCTTTCTTCTTTTAATGAGTTCTCCTGTAAGTAAGCTGCAAATAGGAAGCTCCTAGTATCCGTTTATGGAGTCCAGCTGAAGTCCTTGGAGAAGAAATGTTCTGGATTTTCATCTTATTTTATTTTAATTTCATTTACTTTATTTCTTTTTGTCATGAGTGAGAATAGCTAATAAATAATCTTTGAGTACACAGTGAGTTATGCTGTTCTCTGATCACAGTTTTCTGCTACATGAAGGTTCTGAATCAAGGGTGTGATCAGTATTATTCAGTCTCCCTTTCCCTGTGATTATGCTAAGCGAGCTCACTGTAGGTCTCTGAGGACTAAGGAAGAGCATGTCTGAGAGGATGCAGGGAGCGCGCTAAGGTTGTGTTGTGTTCACATTGAGAATCATTTCATTCTAAGCCAGAGGTGTTCAACCTTTTGACTTCCCTGGGCCACATTAGAAGAGTTATCTTGAGCCATACAGAAAATACACTAACAATAGCTGATGAGAAAAAAAAAAAAAAAAAAAAAAAAAATTGCAAAAATATCTTATAGCATTTTAAGAAAGGTTACAAATTTGTGTTGGGCCACAGTCAAAGCCATCCTGGGCCACATGTGGCCGGGCCTTGGGTTGGACAAGCTTGTTCTATTGGCAGGCCCTTCTGCTCTGGGCAGCAAACAACTCCACCCACCTTTCTCATTCTCTCACTCCCAAAGTGTCCAGTTACCTTATCCCCTGAGGAAATGGAGCACATTTTTCTCCTATGTCTCAGCTGGACAGAATTGGTCTGTTCTCTTAGATACCTGATTTCCTCTTTATAGCTACCAACCATTGAATGCCTGTTGTGTGCCAAGTGTTATACTGGGGGACTTATATACATTATCAATAGCACTCATGAAGGTAATTAAGGTTCTAAATTTATTGTAATAAAAGAATGAGAGATGTGAACAGAGAATCATTTTTTGTCGCAGCATTTAAAAAAAATTTTTTTTATTGTTAAATTTATTGGGGTGACATTGATTGGTAACAATTAGATAGTTTCTGGATGTACAAGTCCACATCACATCACCTATGCATTGCATTATGTGCTCACCACTCCATTTTTTTATAGTAGAAAAAATTGGGAAAAACTTAAAATGTTGAACAAGGGAGTGGATAGATCATGTATGTTATATCCATATGATGGCCTGCTTTAGGCATTAAAAAATTGTATTTTTTGAAGCATATTTAATGCCTTGGGAAATGCTCACAGTGTGCTACTAAGCATGCAAAATATAAGATTCTCTATAGAGTATGCTTCTAATTTTATTCTTAAAACTATGTACATATATACACATACATACATATATGTCCATGTGTAAAAAGAGAGAGCCTGTTCTGCCTTATTTCATTAGTTCAGCTCCTAAAAAATCATGTGTTTCAAACACCACATTAAAAAAATACAATTATTTCAATGGAAAAAAAGTGAATCAAATGCTAGAGAATTTTAAACTCATGTTCACAGATATTTTTCTGACAATATTAATAATTTCAGTAATTAAAGTATTCCTATAGCTATGAGTGTCCTTTTTATTGCAAGGAAAAAATAAGCTGGTTGATCCAAATGGGCAAAAGCCAAACAAAATCTCCTCATTTACTTTTGGGATCACCTGCTCAGGAGTGTCTCCCTCTTCCGTCACCGGTGATCTTGACCTTACAACTCCATGGTGAACAACAAAGTGACACAACAGGAAATCCAGTCAGACCAACAAGGCCACTGTGTGCTCCTGAGCTTTACCACGGGCAGCTCTCGGAAGGCTGGCTCCTGATTGGGATCCTGTTATAATCAGTGCAATACAAACATCATTCACTGTGCTGTTTCATTTGACTTGTGAGAATTTTTACTGTAGAACATATACGCCTGTAGGTATGAATAGAACAGAAGTCTGAACAGGGAACATTTCCATGTAGTAGGATTAAGGTGCTTTTTATCTTTATCTGGATTTCTCTGTTTCCTATAGTGAATGCTATTTACTTTTATAATAATAAAGACTCTAAAATTTTAGCCACCTGCCTTTCACCCAATTACAAGTAAGTATTACCCTGGCCACTTTACAGCTCACAGCTGGCCAAGGTTATCATCACCCATAAGAAAACATAATCCCAGCCAAGTAGGCTCCGAGTTTTCAACTTTCCCTTTGAATTCCCTAGTTCTCTATATAAAAGTGACCCAGAAATAGCATCTGCTTTCATTTCTGATACCATCATCGTTTTTGTGTACACAAATAATAATGGCCTTTCAAAAGCTCAGGGGCTTGTGGAAGAGTTATTCTTGTATGTGTGTCAAAACTAAGCCACAGCATTCTCTTCAGTAGCATCTCATCAAGCCAAAGACTGGGTCAGTGGCCCCCAATCTAGGGTGTGGCAGGAGTTTGTGGTTTAAGGGAGCAAGTGCCCCTGTGACTCGGCACCTGCTTTGACCAAAGGCCAAACTTCTGCTCCTTGTAAGACCTCCTGGCTGATCCCAGCATGGGAGGCCCAGAGGTTGGGCTAAACATGGGGTTTGGCAGGGCCAGCAAAGATTTCCGAACAAGCAGCGTGGAATGGTAGAAACTCACACCTAGGATGCCTAAGTCTTTGAAGCCACATTCTGCCCTCACTATCTGGACAATCTTGGACAAGCAAGGTCATTTCTTTCCCCATTTCTGGACACAAGTAATAAGAATTCCCTCAAAGGAGTTGTAGGAAAAAAAGAGTGTATAAGGGCTTGGGAAGCTGAGAACTAGCACACAGATGCAAGGGAGTTCTTATAGTTACTACTGAAGGCATTCTTTCTTAAAATCTAAATTTACTGGGGTAGCACTGGTTAATAACATTATGTAGGTTTCAAGTGCACATTCTATAATACATGATCTGTATATTGCACTGTATACTCACCATCCAAAGTCCAGTCTCCTTTCATCTGATTATATTTGACCTGTCACTGTATTTGACTTGTTTACCCTCTTTATCCTCCCCCATCTCCCCTTCTGGTAACCACCAAACTGTTGTCTGTGTCTACGAGTTAGTTTAAAACGTCCTTTTTATTTTTTTAAACATTCTTTTTAAAATAACAAATGACAGCCATTTGGGGCCTATTAAATTGTTGGTGACATTTTCCTAAACCCAGTGGATGACAAGACACTTGCTTGTAGGCTGCCCTGGTATATGGTTATTTGTTGCATATTGTTCTCACCATCTGTATGGTTGAAGGCAGAGTTCCTTGCCAGTGTCACCTCTGCATGTCCCCCAGCACCTGTTCAGGCCCAACTCAGTGTAGGGGCGACGAGGGGAGAGGAAGGGTCTTCCCTGAGTGCTTGGGCTAGCTGCTGTTTGGTGTGGCCTATGGGTGAAGCCAGGAAGTCCCGACACTTTCCTTCTGCCTTTTCCTTCCACTTTACCCTGGTTTTCAACCTCAGGCATAGAGCACTGAGTTCATGACACTCCTCAATGCACAACCCATTCCCACCACTGCTCCTCGCAGGGCCCCTGGTTTCATTTATTCCCATGTATCACCACATCCCACCCCCACCCCCAATGGACAACCGTTCTAATCTGCTTACTATGTAGCTTTTCCTGTTCTTACAAAATGACACTGTTTGGTGCACATGTGAGTTAATTTGGGTAACTCCTAGAATATTCTTAGGCTCTTTCCTTTTCCCTTAGCACCGTATTTTCAGATCTATCCCTGTTATGCGCACACACAACCGCTGCCCTTACTCCGTGGTGTGACCTGCCGCAGCCCTCACCCACACTGATGGGAGCCCCGTTATCTGCCAACACCCCATCCTACTCCCTCACAAATGACTCTGCTGGGAACAGTCTTGTCCTTGGTCCTTGTGGACCTGGTCAGAATGTCTTTGTGTTGTATATCCAGGAATTAAACTGCTGAGTTGTAAGGTGCCTGCATTTCTGCCTCAGTGGTGCTGATTGCTCCCCAGGAAGGGCCCCCCTCCCCACTGTCACCAGCACGGGCCCTCACTTGCTCTGCATGACTCTGGTCACGTTCCCATGTCTTTGCACATCAACACCCACGTTGGACCTGTGATCTCTGGAGTCCTCTAAACCACGTGGCCCAAGCTAGAGAGCTGCTCTGTGTGAGTGGTAGGTATCACATCACCTCAGAAAGAGGCTGGATGGGAAGGCAGGAGCCCTGGGTTCTGGTCTGACCTCAGTGTGACCTTGGTCAGA
Source organism: Craseonycteris thonglongyai (assembly GCA_004027555.1). Classification (NCBI taxonomy): domain Eukaryota; kingdom Metazoa; phylum Chordata; class Mammalia; order Chiroptera; family Craseonycteridae; genus Craseonycteris; species Craseonycteris thonglongyai. Next base: position 18,481 of record PVKE010005278.1, read on the forward strand.
GGGGCATACCTCTGTGAGCTGGGGAGAGTTCAGCTGGCTCCTGGCCTTGCCTCCCTCCCAGGACGGCTGTGAGTAGTAGGTAAAATAACTCAGAGGTGGGGAAACAGGATGGCTCAGTGGGTTGAGTGCTTGCTTTGCAGCGCCGGGGACCGAGGATCGGATCCTGGCCCTGGTCCGTGAGGAACCATATGCTGAACTGGGAGCTCCCCCAGTTCTGTTCTCGCTCTGTCTCTGTATCTCTCTCTCTCTCTCTCTCTCTCTCTCTCTCTCTCTCTCTCTCTCAATAAATAAATAAATAAAACTTTAAAATACCCCATAGGAAAGTACTTGCAAGGCCCTAGGTATACGCTCACCCCCTCTCATCTCAGCCTGTTCTCAGTGCCACGGGTGCTGTCAGGGTGGACACTCCAGCTTCTCCCTGTGGAAGGTCTGTGGTCAGCCTGAGTCATGCCCAGAGGCATGTCCTAGTCATCTGGCCCCACCCCCAAACTGCCTCATGGGCAGAACCCAGTGTTCCCCCATTAGGGCGCCCTGCCCTCTCACAGGAAGGCCTCCCCTCATGCCTCAAGCAGCCAGGAAGCTGCCCCCCTGACTCTGAGCCAGCCTGGTCCTGGCACTTCCCAAAGCACAGAATGCCTCTCCACACAGCACAGAGCTGGCGCGGACAGTTTCCACAAGGGTTGTGTGGAATTTCTGTTTGCAAGCATGCGGTCAGGGACGTAGTAATCTTCTGTCTGAGCCAGAAAGTGGCAGAAATGTCAATAATCTTCCAAGGCTAAATGAACACATGCTTTGAAAAATGTAAGTCCTTGTTCATGGTCATGGGCTGACAGCTTCATGGTAAACTTGGCTCCATCTCATCCTGTGTCACCTTTCAGAAAAACGAACCTTATCGCTCATTCCGGAAGCCTAGTGACTCCTGTCCTCGGGGCATCCCATTTGGGTGACTCTGTGGCCTCTCCCCTCCCTACTGCCTTCCCTGGCCCAGCCTCCTCCCACAGGCTGGGTGGGAGCAGGATCCTCCTGCTTCTCCATGTGACTTGTAATGTCCCAAATGGGGCTTCCACCATCTTATCCTGTTGCCCAAACCACAGTGTACTCTGATCGCACACCACTCACCACCCTCCCTTCCCCATTGGGCTCCTGGGGAGCAGGCTTGAGATGGAGATTCCTGTGCAGGAGCCTTCCTGGGAAGCATTCTGAGGGAGGGGAGGTGGGCAGGACCCAGCAGGGAGGAGGAGAGCTGGGAGGCAGTCATGACAAAGGTCTCAGCCCGTCTCATCCGCTCTATAGCTGGGGCAGCCTTCCAGAGAAGTCCTGGTGGGAGTGTGGGAGCAGCGCCTTCGCTTCACGAGTGAGCTGCCCCTGGGCAGAGGACCGCCCTTTGGTTAGGGTGAGTCCTGGATAGAGTCTCAACTCTGAGCCACCAGAAGTCAGCACTGCTGGGGAGGAAGGCCCCGTCCTGAAGGGGGATCTGGGCAGTACACCAGAGTTCACCAGGGAAGCCCGGCCTCTGCAGGCCAAGCTCCCCACGGCCCTCCTGTATTTCCTCCTCAGCTTTCCTCTCGACCAGGGGTGTCACACTCAATTAAAACACGGGCCATTTGGTGCAACAGGCAAGATTCACGTGGGCCACATCACATTTACAAACGTCGCTGGAGCTGAGTCAGCGCGTTTATACACGCCCACAGGCCCCCAGGAAAGGCCCTGGGCCACGTGTATACTCGTCTTCAGTAGTTACAGGGTTAACGAGGGAATTGTGTGTACGGTATTGCCTCCATCCCCCCTAAGCGCTATTTTCTTCATAACAATTTTTTCTATTTTCATTTTATTTCAGAGCATCGTGGGCCACAAAAAATTACCTCGGGGGCCGCATGCGACCCACCGGCCACCAGTTTGACACCCCTGCTCTAGACTATTCTGTCCTTCCTCTCGTTCATGGCATCTCCTGTTTCAGCTCTGCCCCTATCTGGGTGTCCTGGCACCTTTCCCTGAGGAGAAGCTCAGGCCCAGGCTTGCTGAGCAGGCTGCTACTTGTACATGGTGACACTGTTATGACCCAGCATGCCCCACAGTGCCAGGCCAGTCTCAGTGGCATCCAGGGGAGGTTATCTGCTGTTTGTAGGGAGCATGGCCCTATCTTCTGTCCTGCTTTGGACTCGAAAGCCTGCCTCTGCACTTCCCAAGATCTGTGTGTGGCCCAGGCTACATCGATAGACCATGGGGGTGCCACCCAGCAGGAAGGGACAGGGTCTTGTCTGCCTTAACAGACAGATGCCTCCCAAATATCACAAACCCCACCAGACACAAGGAGACATCTGCCCTTTCAGGGACGAGATCAAAGCTCTGGGCTTTCACCAGAGCTGCCTACTGCTCACTGTTGTGGAAGAGCCAGAAGAAAAATGTGCAGAGAACACGGGCTTTGGAGAGGGGGACCCAAGTGACACCCCAGCTATGATGCTGTTCATTTGTGTGTGTTGTAGATAGTTACCAAGTCCCTGCTGCGGGGTCACAGTGGTGAAGAGGGTGAATCAGTTCCTACTGCAGCAGCAGTTCTCACAGTGGGTACATGCTCTGAGAGGGGCCCATAGGTGCACCTGGAGGCATACTTCGTGATCCAGACTGGGGTGAGGGATAACTCCTGAAGGTTGCAGCTAGAAACCCAAGTGTGCTTCTGGTGACACAGAGCTTGGCTGTGTGGCCTTGAGGAACATAGTTGACCTCTCTGAACCTTCTAGTCATGACCATCTGCTGGCCATTGTGAGGGCTAAATGAGATAACGTAGGTAACATATTCTCTAGTCCCAGCTCATGGACTAGAGATTCAACTCATGGTGGTTACTACTCTGATACATACTGGGACCTACCATTTTCTGGGAATGAAGAAAATCCTTTAGCTCTGTGGATGAGTGTGAGCTAAGGACATGGTCCAGGTGGGACTCAGACCACTAGGATTCTCATCCTTGCCCTGTCAGTGCTATTGATTTGCCATGTGACCCAGAGCAAGTTACTTCTTGTCTCTAGATCTTACTTGTCTCCTTTGTAACAGAAAGGAGTTGGACCAGAGTCTGTAATTCAAAGGCTAGGTAGAAACAAACATTTAATGGACAAGACAACATCCTTGTGTTCTAGGGGGTCACCCAGGTGTGGGAGAAGCAGGCATAGGCTGGGTGAGCAAGACAGGATCTGGGGGACTGCCCTTGACCAAAGGCTGGGGAGACTGGGACCGGTGTTTGCAGTCACTTGGTACCAAAAGATAAGAAAGTGAAAACCGTGTGAAGTGCAGAGAGCTCACGGCTGACTCAAATCCGTGTGATGTGCCTTCGTGGGAAGAGCTCGCTTCTGTCTAGACCTAGTCTTTCTATGGAATGGCCCGTGAGGATGAAGCAACAAACGGCTAGGTCCTTGTGCTTTTCTGAAGAGCCCAGACTCTCACACAGCTCTGTCTAGAGCGCCATCCCTGCTCCTCCTCCCTTTCTTTTTTCTCACTTCCTGCTCCTCCATGAAGACTTGGCTCAGGGCTGAAGGAAGCCATCTCTGAACCCCCAGCTGAGATTATACATCTTTCAGCCGACAGTTGTGCGTCCATCCGCATGGTGGGAAATCTTGTGTGTCAAGCGTTCCTTATAAGAGAAAGTGGCCGTACTGAGCAATGAGCTCCATCTCCTGAGAGGCGTGAAGGAGATGAGGGAATGCCGAGCTTCTGGGGCCTCTGACTAGTAGCCTCCTCTCACCCCTAGCCTGGCCTGCAGAGGGAGGCAGGAGTCCCGGAGCCCCTTGGCAGCAGACTGGGAGGCCCGGACTACAGGGACAAAGAAAAGAGAAGTGCAAGGGCCTGTTTCAGAGTCATGAGTGGGGGTTCCAGAGCGTGAGGACACATAGAGCCATGAGAGCAGAGAGTACAAGAGATGGTGACACGTGTGGTCAGGTCTCACAAATGGATCACCTTCATTCTTTTTCAAGAAGCACAAATACAGATTGACCTTGCTGTTTTATTAATGTTGACTGCTGGGCTACATGTCATTGGAGGCCACAAAAAGCTGAGGCCGGGTCACATGGTGCCCAGGGGTTTGTTGCACAGACACCCCGTAATCTTTGTGTCTCTTCAATCATCTCACCCTGCCTATAGCTGATGCACTTTGTGGAGGCAGGAACTTTGACACCCCTGTGTTCCTAGCACCTGACACAGTGCCTGGCACGTTGTGAGTATCTTAAATGAAATCTTTGTTGTTTGATGATACAAATACAGTAGTCACTCCTTATCCATGGGGGATATGTTCTTAGACCCCCAGTAGATGCTTGAAACCACAAATAGTATCAAACACTGTATATACTGTGGGGTTTTTTTCGTACATACACACCTATAATAAACTTTAATTTAGAAATTAGGCACAGTAAAAGATTAACAATAATAACCAATAATAAAATAGAATAAGTATGCCAATGTACTGTAATAAAAGTTATAAGAATGTGGTCTCTCTCTCATTATCTTACTGTGCTGTTCATGCAGCATGGATATGCTAGACAAAGGAATGACTCATGTCCTGGGCGGATCAGCATGAGATTTCATCATGCTACTCAGAATGGTGTACAATTTAAAGCTTATGAATTGTTTATTTTTGGACTTTTCTATTTAATATTTTCAGACCACATTGACTGGGGGTAACTGAATCCTCAAAAAACAAAACTGCGGTTGGGAGGGTACTACTGTTTACCACGCTGTTGGGGCTACTGTAAGTGAAAACCAGCCCCACACCTTTTCTCTTCTCTCTGTGTCCCCATGTCCTGAATACCATGTCTTTCCCACTTTACCTGTAGTTCAGGAAGACCCACCTGAGTCCCACAGAGCAGGGCTAATAAGACACTTGAGGGCATCGTTGGGGAATTTTATGGGCAGAACAATTGCCATGGGGACTATCAGCTCCCAGGAATTCATGAAGCTTGAGGAGAGGACAAATGTGAGCACAAGGTATTCATGAAATGGGGACACAGAGTGAAGAGGTCAGCAGAGGCTGCGCAGCCTCTAGTGAGAGGACATACGATGGAAGATGAGCAACAGAGGGGAGCTTGGAGGGCCTGAACTACGTGTCGGTGACCCTGAGGCTCTGGATTTCCAAGCCCACTCGCTGCCCTTCTCCACAACTGACCCAGTGGGAAACATTGACTCTGCTCCAGAGCATTTTCAGGTTCTAGTTCTAGAGGCTCTGCCTGCTGCTAGGAGGGAGACTCCTCTGTAGACACGTGCAGGACGTCATCTTACGAAAACCCCTCATGTACTGTCATCACTCTCCCTTTCCCCTCCACGTACTCATCTCCATTTCTTATCAGAAGTACAGAAGGTCACACCGAGCACCCCACAGGCAAACAGACACAGGAGGGAGGGAGAGGGCTGGGGGGAGGGGCAGCAGACCCAGCCTGGCTGCAAAGGGGGCCTGATGGAAACCCACGACGCTACAGAGATTTGAGTCGTTGCTGCAGAGATTGCATTCATGTGCTGGTCAGTTCCCAGACCAACACACACACGTGGGTGAAAACCTCGAGCAGGGAGGGGGACTCATAAGAAGCAAAAGACAGTATCTTCTTTTTCAATTAGAGCTGACATTTTTAAAAAGAAGATTAATGACCTTAGGAAAATGGAGAAGAAACCATCCTGATCCGACCAAGATAACATTTATTAGTATCAGAAGGTGCTTTCTTAAAGAAAAAGAAGTCATTTATGACCACAGGTGCTCTTGTCCATTGCTGAGGAAGTGCAGTCCATGAAGTATGTCCTCGGGCACAGGTGGACTCTGTGGTGGTCCAACCCTGTCTGGGTTCAGCTCGCAGAGCCTGGGCCACCATGCTGCCTGGCCAGGCCCAGAGAGCCCTGCAGTTGTTAGTGGGGGGGGGGGGGGGGGTTAACTACTACAGAGCTGCTCCCCCGCTACTTCTCACTGTACAAATGTCAGTGGGGCCTCTTACTCTAAAAAAGGGTATTAAACCCGGTTGCCTTCATCCCTTCCCAACCCTTCTTTCACTTCTGGTTCCTCTTGGGATAGTGTGCGTGGTGGGGCAATGAAGATGGCCACAAATCTGTATGTGTTTAGAGGCCTTCACTTTCATAAACAAGCACTTATGGAGGGTCTTCACTTTTACCACCTCAGTTAATCTTATGGCAGTGTGTGCGCCCCACCCCCAAGAGGCAAAGAAAAGGGCACTATTAGCCCTATTGAGCATATAGAGTAAACTGAGGCTCAGAGAGGTGAGGTTATTTGCTTAACCTTGCCCAGCTTGCCTGTGGTAGCACTGGTACAACAGCAAAGGACTTCTGGCTGTGAAATATTCCATCAGTCACAAGTTTTCATGGGGCTCCTACTGTGTATCAAACACTGTCCTAGGCACTGGAGACACCTCAGTGATCAAGACGGACGTGGCGCCTGTTCTCATGGAGCTTACCTCTGAGGGCAAGACACAGATAAAAAGGAGCTGGCAAATAAACAGGCCAGATCATCCTACCCAGTGGGGAGGGGTACAAAGAGCCATCTGACAGATAGGCAGACAGATAGTAATGACAGCTGGCCAGAGAAAGCCCATCTAAGTAGGTGACATTTGAACCCAGAATCGAACAATGAGGAGGCAGCCATGCAGAGGGAATAGCAAGACTAAGGCACCAAGAAAGGCCAAAGCTAGACTTGTTAGAGGGACTGTCAGAAGCCAAATAGCGGTGGGCAGGGAGGAGGGTGGGGTCAGAGTGAGGGGCCATGCTGTGTAGGGTCTTATCAGCCCCAGGAAGGAGTGGGGTTTTACTCTAAGTGTGATGGGCAGAGCTGGAGAATTTAAAGCAGGGAAGTGATGCAATCTGGTCATTGGGTCGAGAGTAGACTGTAGGGGAATGTGAGCGTCAGGAGGAAGACCAGGGAGGAGGTGATAAAATAGTCCAAGCAGAAGATGGGTGACTGAGTAAGGTGCGCTGAGAAGTGAGAAAGCAGCGTGTATTTGAAGGCGCACATCTGGGCCTTGCTGAGGTATAGGGCTGTAGGCAGGCTGGGGAGGGATAAAGAGGGGGATCAGGGTCTCTCCTGTGGTTTTGGCTTGAGCAATTTGGTGGATTCTTTTATTCAGATTGAGAAGAGTTGGAGAGAAGCAATTTTTTTTAAGGGGTGGGGAGGAAGGAATCATGTCCTATGGATCACAAATTTGAGATGTCTGCAAAACAACCAAGTTTAGATCTCAAACATGCTGTTGGAGTTCAGAGGAGAGGTCAGTTAGGGGCTTTCCATCTGAGAGTCAGACTTACGGCTTCAAGATGGTCGAGGACACATTGCCTTCCCTTCTCCTCTTGCAAACCATCCTCACCCCAAACCAAAGAGAACAAAAACAGAAAATGAAATTCTAGTCTGATAAGGTGAGGCGACGTCTATACCCCACTCCAGACTACAGGAACATGAAGATGGGAAGTAGATAGAGGAATGATAAATGATTTAGCAGAGAGGATACAGGACACAGGCAGGAAGGGAGCTGGTCTACCTTGCAGGACCCCTGTGAGAAACAGGAGTGGGAGGCACTAGATAGAAGGGTAGAAGTGAGACCAGGGAAATAGGGGCTAAAAACAAGGTGGGGGTTTTGAAACTCTGTAAGGAGAAGTAGTCCCCACCCAGATCCCCACCAATGAGTGCCCTTTCCCCAATCCCTCAGGACCCTGGAGCTTTATTCTCTGGATAAAATGAACCAGGAAGACCTGAGAGTGGGGAAAGTAATGACGAAACCGGACTAGAAACAGACTAAGCAAGAATTTGCCCTGACAGGTGGCCCTGCCCAGCCTCTTCCCAGAACTCACTGACCAGGCTTCTTTCCTGGACCGGCAGTTGGAGGAGGAACTTTCTAGTCACTGGGGAAACAGAACTGCCCAGAAATGCCTGTCATTGCTGACATTTTGAGGTCCTAAAGGAAAACACCATAGACCATCTGATCACCTCACAAGGAAGCTCACCAATCCCACCGGGACCCCAAAGTTTTCTGTAACATTTGGACCCAAAGTCACAGTCAAGTTCCCCCAAATATGTGAGGAAAGTCTCCCACACAAAAGATAAGGATCAAAACACAATCAGAAAAAAAATAAAAAAGCCCCTCAGAAGAAGCACATACAATATCCAGAGGTAAAGATAATGTCAAAAGAATTACAGTATCCTCAGAAACATGAGGTGGTATCCATGGAACCCAAATAAAAACTGTAAAAAAAATAAATAAATAAAAAGGAACAACCAGAGATGATAAAATCATCTTAGAAACTGTAAATGATAACTGAAATTAAAAAAAAAAATGTAATAACAAAGTTGGATGATAAATTTGGGGAAATCTCCAGAAAGTAAGGGAAAAAAGACAAAAATAGAAAACCGGAAAGACAAGATTTTTAAAAATCAGAAGGTCTAATTAGGAATTCTAGAAAAAGAAACCTGAGAAAATAGTAGGGAGGGTATTACCAAAAAAGACGACAAGAAACATAAGAAAACATAAGACATAATATAAGTTTTCAGAACTGGAGGGCTTAGTGCCCAGTCCAATAACTGCAAGAAGGCTTATATCAGTGCAATCTATATGAAATTTAAGAATGCTAGCGATAAAGATAAAATCCTAACAACCTCTAGTCCAGTGTGAGGATGGAAGACAGACATTTTCAGACACACAACATTTCAGAACATTTGCTTCCCATGCATCTTTTCTCAGGAAACTTTTGGAGGAAAATCTCCACCACCATGAAGAAGTGAAGCAGAAAGGATCCCGCACAGGATCCAGGCAATGGGCGTCCAATCCGGGACCAGCAGTGCAGTTTGGAGGTCAGAAGGGCCCGGCGGGAACATGGAAGGGACAAAGTTAGTGACACGTTTCACCAGAAAATTATATGGACAGGCCTCGGTGGGTATAGGAAGATCTAGCCACATAGTAATTAGAAGAAACAAAAAGTTCTTTTTTGGAGTTAATTATTTTCATTTGATTTAAGAAAGAAAATGCATTCACTTGGTCCATCAGTGAATAATGTCATTATAATCCTATCGAAAAAATGCGACTATAGTTTTTTAAAACTTGAAATGTGAGGAGAAAGGAAAGAGATGTAAAATATCTCAAACCATCATTTACTATAATAGAAAGATAACAGAATATATAAAATGATGATCAAAAGCTAGCAAGATACACATGTTTGCAAACATGGAGGTGATTAGTAGAAGGAAACTAAAGGAGCTGGAAGAGATTGTTTCTGAGGAGCTTTGAGGAAGGGTCAAAAATGTACAGCTGGTTTTTATACAGTAAGTTTTAAGCACTGTGTGACTTTTTCAAAAACAATTTACATGCAATGCTTTGATAAAAGTAAGAAATCACTGGCAAATAGGGGATATTTAAAATCTCAAGATTGATTGATATCCTTGAAAAGAGTGTAAATAATGAGATGATACCGGCCGAGACCAAGCCATGGACGCTCCAACATGTTGATGCTGAGCTGAGGACAAGATGGGGTGGGAGGGAAAGAGGGATGCTGAATGGACCAGAGGAGCCAGGAGAAGAAAGCGTTTCGAGAAGGGAGTGGTTCCTCCCTCTTTCCCTCCTATCCTCCCTCCCATTCATCCTTTCATTCACTAACTTCCATGGAAGGTCGACTGTTCCCAGCACCCGGCTGGGTCTCTGTGAGATAATAATGTATTGGTTTAGCAACGTCATGGTCTCTCAATTTTAAGTGCCAGTCTTGGTTGTAATTCAGAGAAACAGGACTCTGAATTAGACAGCTACACAAACTTGGGGAAATGAAAGCTCATGATTAATGTGCAGTAACAGTTACTAGAGGGTGACGATAGGAATGCAGACAGGTATTTATGGGGGCCTGTGCTCATCGCTCTGCCTGTGACTGATGTCCTTCCCATCAAGCCCGGCCTTAACCAAAGACCCACTCCTTGAAACCCCATTACTCTCATTGCCTGGGGGAAGTACCGAATTGAGAAAGGGCCTATCTCCAGTTGCTGACTTTCCTGAGCACCTACTATGTGCTGGTCAACGGAGGACAGGTGTGAGGCCTGGCCGGTCTCTCTAGGACACCTTCATGGAATAATGAGCCAGGGAAGCCCTGGCTCCTGGCCATGTTTCAGGTGCCCTTCTCGAGGACGGGTGCTGTGCAGGGAGTAGGGTCAGAAGGCCAAGGAGCTCTGCACTCCCACTGCCCACCTCAGCAGCAAGAAGAGAAGCCAGAAACGCTGGAAGGTAGAGGACAACTGCTTCTGCCCCTCGTTTTGGGATTGGGACAGGACTCAGGCTTAGAGAGTTACTTCTGAGCGCTGGAGGTACCTTAGAGACCAGACCCTGGCAAGCAGGCCCCAGCTGACCTGGGCCGTTTGTTCACGCTCTGGCCCCTCTGTCTAGAATGCCTCACCACTTTGGTCCCCTGAAGAATTCCAATCAAGATTGTAAAACCTACTAAGATGTCCCATGAGGCCTACTGTGAAGCCTTCTCTGGTCTTGCCCACGGATGGCACACTTCCAAAACAGTGAAGTGGCCAGAGTCAGACACCCTGGGCTGTGTCCACCTTGGTGACCTTGAGCAAAGTGTCCCCATCCCTGAGATTGTCCCAGGAGACCGCTGTGAAACTGGCTGTAGTTTTCTATTTATCTATTTATTTATTTTTTATTGTTTTTGACAGAGAGAGAGAGAGCGAGAGAGGGGGCGGGGGGGGGAGAGAGAGAGAGAGAGAGAGAGAGAGAGAGAGAGAGATACAGAGACAGAGAGAGAACTGAACTGGGGGCATTCCCCAGTTCAGCATATGGGTCCTCACGGGCCGGGGCCGGGATTCGATCCTCGGTCCCCAGGGCTGCAAAGTGAGCGCTTAACCCACTGAGCCATCCCGGCTTCCTTGAAACTTGAAAGAGGTCATCAATGTCCAGGGCTGAGCCTCACTCTGGCAAGTGCTCGGTGAATGGTGCCTTGCAGGGCCTGTTTGTGTGCAGCGTCTCCCCTCTAGGCGGGGGCACCTCAGGCTGAAGCCTCCTCGTGAACTCCAGGCTTGCTGCCCAGCAAGGCCCCTAATCGTTTGCTGTGGACTGGAGGTCACACAGCAGAGGCAGCAGATGTTTCCTCTCTGCTTACCTGCCTCTGAATTCTATGTGTTCAGACTAGGAAGGTGAAAGTACATTTGGAAACATGTTTTTGGTTGTTGCGAAATAGCATAATGAATGGTCCATTAGAAAAGTAGGGGGGCGGGGGGCGGGAGGCTAACTGAACGCTGTTGGTCCTGGACAGGAAAGTGGGGTTGAAGTTAACCTGGTACATGGGTGCAGTGGTAAAGGTGGCGTTTTAAACTAAATAACTCATACTTAGCTAAATCAGACTGGTCTCCCCCCGTCTAGATTTAAAAGTGTTTTCCCCTCATTATTACTTGCAATCACTTTTCAATGCCTGTCCCCGTTAGAGAATAATTTCCTCCTTTGCGCCCCAAATATCCTTTGTGCTAAGCCTGGCTCAAACCAGCTTGCAAGAACTGACCATTAATTTGTCAGGCATTTTGTCATCTGGTTGTCAAATACAACCATCATCAAAGATTAAACTAGGGCAGTGGTCGGCAAACTGCGAGCCGCAGTTTGCCGACCACTGATTACTAGGGGAAGCCGGGATGGCTCAGTGGGTTAGGCGCTCACTTTGCAGCTCCGGGAACACTGGATTGAATCCTGGCCCCGGCCCGTGCGGAACCATATGCTGAACTGAGGAGTGCCCCCAGTTCAGTTCTCTCTCTATCTCTGTACCTCTCTCTCTCTCTCTCTCTCTCTCTCTCTCTCTGTCAAAAAAAAAAAAAAAGATTAAATTATATAAACATTTAATTAAATAAATGACCTTAAATGCAAAAACAACAAATACTCAAAACTCATCACTTCCTAATTATTTTACTATATTTTAATGTTATCTGAGTTTATCTGTATCTGTGTGGTAGAAGTACTATCTAAAAGTGTGCTACTGGGCATCTTTTGCCAAACTTGTGTATGTGGCTTCACACTGGTAGCTTTAATTCAGCAACAGTGGGGATATTTATAGCACAGAATTGGCAAATGTTACAAACCAAGGCTTCTCTTTCCAGCTTGGCAGTGGTTAAACATGTACCAGTATGTCACTACTTACACAACTCTGCATATTTCTCTTGGATGTATGGATGGGTGGGTAGGTAGATGGTTGGTTGGTTGGTTGATTGGTTGGTTGGCTGGTTGGTTATGCAGATGGATGGTTGGATGGAGAGATGGATGGATGGATGGATGGATGGATGGATGGATGGATGGATGGATGGATGGATGGATGGGTGGATGGATGGATGCTCAGAGAGACAGACAATTGGCTGTATGGTTGGAAGCCTTCTCCTTTTCTGATAGTCAAGCTGAGGAGAGGCACAGGGAACAAACGGCAAAGGGTCCATTTAGCAGCCTGAGTCAATGCCTATCCCTAAGGCCCTGCTTATTTCAAAGAGACGGAGCAGGTGGGCCTATACTTGGAACTGAACAACCTTACCACTCACTCTTGTTAGCCCCTACGACTCCCCCTCTTAAGGGAGCTGAGGCATCCTGGGAATAATCATCATCCTGAGGTCAGCTGATACTGATTTTCAATAATGCTGACCTGCATCTCCTGACCCATTTCCAGTGAGGACCAGTATCTTCATGAATTCTGCAAGCTCCCAAGGCTTACATCGGTCCAATGTGAGGCCTCCTCTGCGAAACTCACCCTTGCATGCCACCTCCTGGGCCAACTCTTTTGTAAGAAACCCACAATCAAAATTCCGCAGGTGAGATTCACATTGAGCACTTGGGTGAGAGTTCTACTAAGATGGTAATGTGCCCTCGACTTGAGGTCCCATGGGGAGGCAGGCGATGGGAGCTGGTCCCACTGTTGGTATTGCTGGATTTAATTCTTGGTTAAGGAAGATCAGCCAAATCTCTCCAACAGAAAGTACCCATTTCCTTTTGTAAATAACAATTCATCTGTTGGGTAGTACCTAAGGACCTTGTGACATCCTGTTCCCCAATATCCTTGCACCCAGTGGTTTTAGCATCCAATGGCTTGTCGGCATCAATTATTGAAGCAGTGGTTGCGAAATGGTGATTTGCCAAACTTCTAATTCCTTCTGGGTTTATTAGCTGGCATTCTATTGTAAGAGAAAGCTTTCCCTCTCTTTACCTTTTACACCAGTGACTCTAAACCCAGGCTGCATATTTGAATTACTTAGGAGCTTTTAAACATGATCAGGGCTCATCCCCCTGAATTCTGATTTGTTTGGTCTGGGTGGAGCTTGAGCTTCAATATATTTTTGAAGCTCCCAGGTTGTGTAGTCAGGGCTGAGAACCTGCTCTGGGTACTGGGGAGCTATGGGATGGCTGAGGAGGGAGCCTTGAAGAGGAGGGAGACCACCATTGGAGTTTTTGCAAGGTCCTTCTGGCTGCAGAGGAAACTTTGTGTGTGTGTGGGGGGCATCTGAAGCATTGCCCACTAGCAAGTATCTTAAATGGCATTTCCGGGTGGGGCAGGGAGTCCAATGGAGTGAAGATGTTGCAATCCTGCTGAAACACCATGAAGGGGAAATCTAAGGAATAAAGTTCATGTTCAAAGGCATTTGATCCTGTAGTCCTGGGAGCTATCTTTATGTAAGTTATGGGCTGAAGTTCATAAAAAATTAATTAACAATCTCTTTCATGTATGTGGTTTGGCCCAGCATTTCAAGCTTTATCACATGCCTCAAAACTCACATTTATAAACACTTGGAAGGACAGAGAAGGACTGGGGGTGGGGAGGGTTAGGGGAGCACCCCCACCCACATATGCACTCCAGTTCCCTGAGAGCTGAGCAGACCCTCACTGGGTAAGTGACTTGGTTAAGACACAAGCAGGAACATGCACTTTTTGATTTATGGTCCTCAATAGTTTTGAGGTGACTCATTGTGGCTGGCTTTATTCTGTGCTTTATTTAAATGGCACACATACAAGGGCTGTCTGGGGAAAAAAACCCAGCCACTGTCAATATAATGAGAACAGTTACATGGATGGATACTTTCCAGACAGCCCTCAGATACCAATCACCAAGGACGTTGGGCAGGTGGGAACCCAGAGGGACCATGGGTTTAGGGAGGGTGTTACACTGCTCAGTGCCCTGGCAGAGTGGTCAGACAGGTAGTGGCTGCTGGGGCCAAGCCTGTCACCCACACACAGGGCAGCTCAGAAAGTTCCATCTGCGGTGACAGGGTCTAGCTTGGCACTTCTCCTTCATAGAATGGGGGTGGAAGAGCCTTTGGGGGCGCATCTGGAGCATTCCCCACTAGCAGGCATCTTAAAGGGCTACAGCTCTAGTCACAGGAATGCTGACCCTGGGGTTGTCTCATGGACCATTCCTCTGGGATCAGGAAAGGTCAGGCCAAGAGTGCTGCTGAGAGGCTGCTGGGTCCTGCCCACTTCTCCAGCTGCCCACAGTCTGCCCTCTCAGGGACTGTCACGCAGATCCCAGAGCACATGACCGCAGGCATTGAAGAGAGTTCTCTAGCTCAGCATCCCACAGCCATAGCTAACCTCATTCCATCAGGAAGTCTCTTCAATGTTTTTCTCTTGTACCCAAGGAACCTGGGGGGACCCAACCATGGAGGTCATGTCCCCAAGCCAGAAAACAGAAACACAGGTCCGTCATTACGCGTCACACAAGCGAGAGGGCCATGCAAGGCGCAGACAGAGTATCACAGAGACAAGGAGGAGAGCTCCTTGGAAGAAGTGGCATCTGAGTGGGGTCTTGGGCGATAGTGAGAGTCCTCGGGCAGGGCAGAGCCCTTTGGAGAAGCCAGTCCCCTCATGAGCCCTTGTCAACAGGAGGATGTCAGAAGAGGGGGTTTGAATCCTAGGTGAAATCTGTGCATGGAAACATGAGCCTGGGACAGACAATGCCTCTTCCCACTGCTAAGATGAAGTGACAGCAGGCCTGATTTTGCCACTGCCCTCTCTGTGTGACCTTGGGCAACTCCCCTTCCCTCTGGGAGGCCCCAGAGTCCTCACTTCCTATTAGGCCCTTAAGGCCGTAACAGCCCATGGTCCTGGAGTATTTATGGGGCCCTCCCATTTGAAGGAGCAGAGCTGGCTTAGACTCAGTCTGTCACTACCTTCTCCTCTCCCCCGTGGCCTGATTTTTGGATACAGCAGTGAGCACCAGGGGTTTGCAGGATGGTGAACAGATGAAGTTGACCACTCTCTTCATGTTTATTCACTGCAACGTCCCCTGAATGAACTGCAGGCATTGGGAAGAGTGACATCTGGACTGTAGTTTTGGTGCTGTGTGACCTTGGTCAAGTCACTCCCTCTCCCTGGGCTTCAGCTTCCTCCTCTGTTGAAAGGGTCAAGGCCTGAGGGCACTGCAGCATGGTTGAGGTCAAGCTTTAAAGGGGCAATGCCTGCCGAGGTCCTCAAAGAATTGTTGAGCAAATCAAACTTGATGGCCTTTGAGCCCAGTAAAGAGTGGTTGGTTGAGTGTGAGAAATAAGGACAGTTATTTCCATCAGGTTCCTCCTTCCCTCCAGGAGCACTGCCAACCTGGGACAGTGGTTTTCCCTCACAGCCAGGTGGCAAGCTTTCATTTTATTCTTCCTTCTTCAGCTCTCCAGCCCCATTAATAGAAGAGGTTGCCTGCTGCTCAACCTCATGGGAATGCTTCAACGTGATATTTGCAAACCCAGTGTGGCTATGAAATCATCTCCTTTCTTTGCCTTCCTGGGGCTCCTCATGTCCCTCACCCCAGAGGGGAACCGGGTGGGAACCCTTGCTGAGCCCCCAGCTGCAGAGCCCCTCCTCTCAGGGTCTCTTCCATACTTGTCTCTTGCAGCTTCAGCCTCTGTGTCCCCCACACTTTGCTGCAGAGGCTCTGATAAAACCAGAGCAGCCACCTTCATGCAGTGCCCAGCCCAAGAGTTCACCTGAAGGACCAAGCTCTTTTCTCTCCTTAGAGTTTTCTCCCTTCTTGGAGAATGTCAGACAGAGAAATGCAGTTTAGAAAAAAAAAAAAATCAATATTCTCGGATGGAGAACTTGCTGCTTTTACAACAAATCAATTCGGCACAAATTTACAGAGCACCTGCCGTGAGTGGGGCCGGGAGCCTGGGAGAGAATCAGAGGTGAATCAGTTCCTGCTGGGCCACAGAGAAGCTCACAGGGAAGGAGAGGGGAGGGACATTAATAATTCTTATTTAAGCTGAAGAGTGTTGCCAAACCAGAAACCCATTTACCCTTCTGAGGGGCCACGTCCTTACCTGTGGTATGCTGGCAATCATACATACCTGGGTTTGTGCAGAAAACGTGGAATGAATGAAATAATGCATGGGAAAGGACTTTCAAGCAGCAACACACTATCTGTGCTTTCCTATGCATAATGACCAGGGTCATAATGGAGGGATAGGAGGAAGAGAGGTAGGTTCTGACTGAGGAGTGCTGGGCATGTTTCTTGGAGGAGGTTGCATTTGAACCTTAAAAATGGTGTAATATTGGGGATGCTGGGATGGCTCAGTGGGGTGAGCACTTGCTTTATAGCCCTGGGGTCTGAGGATCAAGTCCTGGGCCCATGCGGACCCACATGCTGAACTGGAATGTGCTTCTCATGTAGGGGGCCCCAGCTTGCTTCCTGCCAAGGCGAACCTCCCATGTGGGAGGCCCCTGGCCCGGGTTCCTGCCCTGCAAGGCTCTGGGCCCACCTATGTGGAATGAAAACATGTCAAAAACTGATGATGTACAACTATGGAGACTGCTCTGGGCCCTCCCCCTTCTCTCTCTCTGTCTCTGTCAGTCAAAAGCAATAAATCTTTTAAAAAAATGGTGTAATATTTAGTATTTATTGTTAGTACCAGAGAAATCCAAAACAGTAAATGGTTTAAACAAAATACAAGGGGAGACCTGAAAAAAATAAAAAGAAATTCTCTTCTGGAGGGCAGGCCGCTTGTAGCACAAGCTTCCCCGCTAGGTGAGTGTCCTAGGAACCCATCTGCATCAGTGCACCAGCTGGCATTGTTGTGAGAGGCTGTGTTCGGTTTCAGTGAATTTTCTGTGAAAACTCTTTCAATACGTTGGTCCATTTCATGATGGGCGATTTACACAAACAACGAGTAGCATGACGATGCACCTGCCCACACCACGCTGAGTGTTCAGCAGGTTTTGACCAAAAACAGTGTGACTCCTATGCTCCACCCACCCTATTCACCCAATCTCTCTTCAAGTGAATTTGTTTGTTTCTCCACATGAACAAAGTCTTCAAAAAACATTTTGCTGATATGGAAGAGATGAAACAAAAATGGCAGAAGCACTAAAAGGCTTTAGAATCGATGAGTTCAAATACTGTTTTGAGCCGTGGAAAAAGTGTCTCGATAGGCGAATTGCATCAAACAAAAAATACTTTGAAAGTAACTGAAATTTAAACATGTAAGAATAAATACACAACTTTTAATAAATAAGTTCCATTTTCTTTGGGTCCCTTCTTCCCTTCGTGTAAGACGATTTCTTTTCATAGACACATCCAGAGGTAGGTAGGTGGGCGAGGACCAGTACACCAGCTCCATGGTGTCGAGAGTCTATGGTGTTTTTCTGTCTTGTTGCTTTTCTACATATAGCTTCAGCCCTGGCCTTTGGTTACCTCCTGGACCAAAATGGCTACTCCAGTTCCAGCCATTATATCCACATTCCAGTGATCCAGAAGGAAGAGAAGGAGAAAGGCATATCCCTTCCTTTTATGAAAATGTCCCTGAAATGGCACTTATTTGTTGACTAAATCTTAGTCACATGCCATATCTTCTGCAAAAATGCTGGGAAATATTATTTTTATTCGGAGTGGCCATGTTCTGAG
Source organism: Craseonycteris thonglongyai (assembly GCA_004027555.1). Classification (NCBI taxonomy): domain Eukaryota; kingdom Metazoa; phylum Chordata; class Mammalia; order Chiroptera; family Craseonycteridae; genus Craseonycteris; species Craseonycteris thonglongyai. The sequence continues at coordinate 36,331 of PVKE010005278.1, forward strand.
TTAAATAGCCCATGGAATGAGGGGAACAGATATTGGGACCAACAAGCCACGGCTGCCACAGCTGGGAAGGCCTCTGGCTACCTGCAGACTTCATATCTAGCACTCATCTGTCTTTGCTTTAAGGACACCTCTTTCTGCCTCTGCCACTGGGTATTCAGAAGAATGAACCTGCTGGGGATTGCCTGGCTGGCTGTAAATTCTGACGGTCCTGGGAAAGCAAAGCAGTTAGAGCATGTCAGCCATTCCAGAGAAAACCCGGCCAGAAGCAGAAGGCCGTGGCTGGGTTTGTGTCACCTTTGTGGCATGGATCCCCTGATCTGAAGGTTTTCCCCAGGACAGGAGGGTTTCCTCTCTCGCTTGGGTTTCTCTGAGGCCCCAAGCAGAAAGTCTGTCTGAGAAGTTAGTGGAGACTGTCCCTTCTCCTAGGTGGTGGGGAAGGAGACTCTGTCTTTTGGACCCACCTGCACTTTTCCCACATGGGTAGGGGCAGGCGTCAGGCCCTCTACCTGGAGAAGAGGGAGACTAGGGAGGAGCTAGTAGTTGCCAAGAGAAGGGGTTCTGCCTGCAGCCTTCCTGGGATGTTCAGGCTTCAGAACATGGGGTGTCCTGTTGAGCCTCTTGGCCTTCATTCCCCTCATGCCCATGGCTGCCTGGCTCCCTACAGAGGCCTGCTCACCCAGCTCAGAGCTTGGCCCAGGATCCGTGCCTGCCTTACCCTTGCCCTTCCATAGCCTGGTGGAAAAGCCCAGCACACCTTTTGCTCACACTGAGCGTTGCCTGGAAAGCTGTCCCCACCTCTGCTTTTCAAAGGCCAGCCCATCTTCCAAGTCCCCCTGTGTCCCCTTTCTTCAGTTCCTTGCTTCTTTCCCACTTGACTGCGACCCCTCCACTTTGGAATCCTCTTTGCACTCAATGTACCTTTCTCCTAATGGAACCATTTTTGGTCATGGGGGTAGGCAGTTGGCATCTGTCCTGAGTTCTGCCCTAGACTGGGACCCTTGAGGTATAGGGGCCCCAAATCAGGACTGGCCCAAAGCAGGGGTTCAGTGGGTGTATGCTGAAAGAACGCTGGGGGACATAGGTTAGGCTACCTCCCCACTGCCCACTGAATGATGAGGAAGAAGCCAAAGTGTTTGCTCTTGGCCACATGGTGGTAGGCGGATGGATTTAATATTTAGGGCATGGTTTGCATGGGACACAGACTCTGAGTTCCAAACAGCCTGTTTCAAATAAGTTCATGAGAACAAGCTGTCTTTGGTGAACTTGAGGACTTGCTGCCTTTCTACGTGCAGGCCTAGGAGCCCTGACTGAAGACTGGCTAAGGAGGGAGGACACAGATGCTTCTGAAGTGGCAAGAAGCAGATGTAACGTGGGAAATCCTTCAGCTCCTTGTGCTTTTAAACTATAAAGGCCTGAATACCATCTCTCTACTCCACCCCTCCTGCATCAGTGAACCACTAGCAATTCTGCTGTGGCCGGGGTTGCCGCTGTCTATTTCGCTGTGTCCTGCCTGCACTTATTTCTCGGAACCTTGAAGGTCCATATCGCAGTACTTCCTGGATCCGAAATAAAATGATCAATTGTTAGATCCCATTAGCCAGGGCTCACCTCTGAGGATGTGATGAGAACCACATCCCTCTCCCCCTCCCTTTTAAGCCTGCGCCAATCTCTGTGGAATTAACCCGGTCAGATTCAGTGTTTAATCTGCCAGGTGTGTCTGCCCAAGGCCTGCTGAACAGTGTCCTGACTTTCTGATCACCGTCTCTCCGCTGATCCTCACTCAGAGATCCAGATTCTCCCAGCCCTGCTGCTGCTGAAGTGCACCAGTGCAACACTTAGCTTCAGGGAGAGAAAGGTGCCCAGGGCTGTTTTTAGACCTGCCTACCTCCACGCTTAAATAAGAAACTCAGGATTGAACGTGGCCAGTCTGAGGACCTTCCTCTAGGACTAACGCACTAGATTTTGCTCAGCCATTTTTGTGCTTGTTTGTTTTAGCATCTCAAATTTTTTGTTGGTAATATTTTTGATGCTTGAGAACATACTTGGTGTTTTAGCTTTTTAGACATAAGCTTTACAGACCAAACAGTACACTTAAGTGTACCACTTGGTGTGTCTTCGCCAACTGAACTTGCCTGTGGAACCCCACTGTCATTTTTAAAGTCCCGATTTGTCAAAATACGATTCCATCGGGAGGGGAGCCCTACGTGTGGGTGCCGGGGCAGAGTCTGTGTTAGACTCACCAGTCTTCGCAATAAGCTGGAAGGTAGGTTTACTTCTCTCCCTTGTACAGAAGAGGAAACAGGCTCTGAGCGGTGGGCCCCGGCTAATCAGAGGGCTGGGGCTCAGAGCAGCCCCCCTGGCACAAAGCCTGCCCTCTTCTTCCTTCCCCTGCCACCCGTCCTTAGGCATAACCTGCTCTCTGGCCTTCCCGAAACTGAGGTGCCCAGAGTGTGGCTCCCAACGCAGCAGACAATGGACAGATAGAGGAGGGATGGGCAGGGATGGAGGCAGCAAGGACTGCTAGTTTGTACTTCCCTTCACCTGCCAGCGTCCTGGGAGGGCCTCACACTGTCCAGCTGGGGACCCTATACACGTGTCTTCTTGGACACTAGCCACTCTCTGAGACCAGAGCCCACGTTGATCTGTTCTCAGCTAACAGCACTTGTGAGGCCTCTGCTGCTTCCCCATTCTCTGCATCGGGCTGGCCCATCATTTGGACATTTAACAAGGGCATGGCCGTACACACTGACCCCGCAGAAGGACACCAGCAATATTGCTGGAGCAGAGCCCCGGAGGCCCTGCCAGGACATGCATCACCCCTTAGAGCCAGAGGGTGGGGCGGGGCCCTGGGGGAGGTGCTGGGCATCTGAGGGGGAGCTCGCCAGGGCTCAGGCAGCCCATTCAATACTTCAGTGGCTGGCCTGGGCACACAGGTGCATCCGGACTGACTGGAAGCCCTGCTCGGAGATTCCTCGAAGAAAAGATTCATTCCTCACTTACAGGGAGTTGCAGCCCAGCTGAGAAGACTGGAGGGAATCAGCGCTTTGGTCCCAAACTAGCCAGTCTGTTGATTTGTTCTCCCTCACGTACTGCAGTCCTGCTCCCTGCCAGGCCCTGGAGGAGGTATACAAGGTGCCCCTGCCAGAATAGCGAGGCAGCTAAACTGGCAAACACAGTGCAGTCTTCTGTTAGAGTTGATATCCTGAGTTTGTGCTCACTTTAGAGCATTTTAGAGGGACTTACAGAGCCTCAGAGCCTTACAGCATCACCTGTACCAATTCCCTGTGTTTCAGATGAGGAGCCCGGCTCTCAGGCAAGAGATGTTACACACTGCAGGGTGGAGAATGAGGGTCAGCACCAGACCTCCTGCCCTCTCTGCAGTCTCCCCGGCCTCTCACCCACGTGCCGCATTCCTGCTTCTATCCCGGAAGCAGCAACTTCAAGGAGGTGGAGAAACTGACAGCTTGACGAGGGGCCAGGTAGCAAAACTATAAAAAATGCAGGGTGGCCAGAGCTCACAAGCTGACCCCAAGAGCCACCAGTGCAGGGCACTTGCCCCATTCTCCTCATGGGCCCAAGGTGGTCCCTGAAGTGTCAAATTATGTTCAATTCATTTGTTTAAGAACATAAAGCAGAGTGCAGTGTGTTTAGGAAGTTTTAGTATAGATTAGTAAAACATATTTTTAAAAAGATTTATTTTTATTGTTTGAGAGAAAGTGAAAGAGAGAGAGAGAAGGGGCAAGAGCCCAGAGCAGTCTCCATAGTTGTACATCATTAGTTGTGACATGGTTTCATTCCACACAGGTGGATGTGGGGCAGGAACCAAATTGGGGTGTCTTGCAAGGGAGGCAAGAACCTTCCCCACTGAGCCATGTCAGCAGTTGCCAGTTGTGCCACAGGCCAGCATGTGGGTTTGCACAGGCTGGGGCAGGGATTCGATTTCTGGACCTTGCCGTTGCAAGGCAAGTGCTCAGCTTGCTGAGCTATCCCAGCATCCCCAAATTTTTTGAAGTTTGTCTTTTGGAATGACCTACAGTTGTCTACCTCATTCCCTTCTGGGGAAGTCCCTGTTTCCTGGCAATGTCTGATAAGGGACTTTTCAGGAACCCCGTAGAGCTCGCTTATGAGAAGTCGCATATGAAATCTCATTGTTAGTTCTAAGGTGCCAGTAACAGTGCAGATCAGTCACCGACTTACCACAGCACCGGACTGCCTTTCCTTCCTGCAGCCTGAGCACTGTTTTGAAGGAGAATGAGTGTCTCTTGTGATTGTTCCATGTTCCTGGGACACCAGAACTTCCAGCTCCTGGAAAACAGACTCAGGAACCCATGGCTAAGTTCCCCAAACAGCTGGCGGCCTCTTTTCACCACGAGAGGTGCCCCACTTGCCAAGGGGCCCTGGGGTGCCTGCCTTTTCCTGCCACACTTGTGTCCACAGGGAAATTCCAGGCTTCTCCAGAGACTGTCTTGACAGCTTGCAACCCTGCCCTTTGACCTGTCTGGGCTGGCTCAGGCCTGGGAGGAAAGGCAAGTAAATAAACATCAATCTGTTTGAACGCAGGCAGAACATTTGTCTTTCAACAGGAAGCTTCCTGAGGAAGAACAGCGAAGGGTTTGGGATGAGAATGTTCTGTGTAAGTGTGGGCCCATTGATGCCTTTGCTTGTCAGGGTTAGTGCCTACTGTGCCCAGACAGAACCTCACTGGGTGTGGCATCCTGGCCATGCTGGGCCCCAGCACTGCATGGGTACCCCAGGGCCCTGCCCTTCCTACCCAGGTGCACCTCCCTCTGGACCAGCAGGCAGCTATGGGCCCAGCCGGGCTCCCTGTGGCTTCCCAAGTGGAGGAGGCAATGGGTTTGCATCACTGAAGCCAGCGAGCCAGCCTCCTTCCCGGAGTCCGGGCTTTCCTTAGGTCTGTGGAGGCAGTTCTGCGGTGGAGGGGTGGGGGAAGGAGGGTGGGGAAGTCAAGCTCCTGTGTCGCCTGTGGGAGCACTCTGGCTTTTGAGGATCCTGAAGGACGAGGCATATATTAATACCGTATTTTCCGGCGTATAAGACGAACCCCTAATTTTACAGTTAAAACATAGGTTTAGGCCTATATTCGCTGTATAAGACTATAGCCTCAGAAGTGGGGGGTAGTCTTATACAGCAAATATAGGCCTAAACCTGTTTTAACTGTAAAATTAGGGGGTCGTCTTATACGCCCGGTCGTCTTATACGCCGGAAAATACGGTACTTGCCGTTCTGGCCTTGGGAGTCACCTGGGACACTTGTCACTTCCCCCTTCTATCTCAGTCCTGGTCTGGCTCTGGCCAGAAACCTAGAGTGACATTTAGATTCTGAAGAACCATAGGGGTCCTAGAAATCCTTTCCTGAAGCTCCCAGAAGTCCAATGGCCTGTGGTCAAAAGCCCATTTGCTGAAAGCCATGGGTTTCTTTCATGTTGCCCTGATGTTTTCTCTGGAGGCCAGAGGGCTCTTTAAACTCACCACACAGGAAATTGACTCCACACTCACCCCTCTTCCCATCCCACTCTACTCTATCCTTCCTTCTGCTGGATGTCTGAGAGTCACAGTTATTCCATATCCAATCCTCTTAACATTTTAAGTCAGAATCCAGACAGACAATCATCTGATGTCCAAAGATGTCCTTTGTGATGAACCCAATTTCACTTGATTTAGTTAAATTCCTTCCTTCCTTCCTTCCTTCCTTCCTTCCTTCCTTCCTTCCTTCCTTCTTCCTTCTTTCCTTCCTTCCTTCCTTCCCAGACACTTCTGAAGTGCTGGGCACCGTGCTGACGCTAGAGTCACAGAGGCGAGGAGGGTTCAGGCTGTGCCTGTGGCGACAGGGTATGGATGCCTAACACCCACACAAAAAGCAGGGAGAGCGCTGGGCTAGAGGGGCAGCACTCAGTGGGCCCACACTTACTTCACACCCACACCTTGCCCCGTTCACCAAACACCTGAACAATTTGTAATAGGAAGCTCAGGTCACAAAAATGGTGGTCAGTGTGAATAGCAGAGAATCAGTAGATGACAAATGAAATAACATGGGCTCTGCAGGCACCCTATATTTTTTGAAAATGGAGTTCATTCACGCAGGAAGCTTGATGGATAACTGAAGTGGGTCAGCCAAGAAGAATACAGAGAATCTCAGCCCCATTGCTGCTGTAGGCCAGGCCTTGTGCTGGGACATCACATACACCCTCACGTGTAATCTTCAGAACAACCCCGTGCAGCAGGTACTCTGCGCATTCCCATTTTACAGATGACAAAACAGGGTCAGGAATTATGTGGTTGCTCACAGTCATGGAGCTAGAGCCAGGAATCAAACACACATCTGTCTGACTTCAATGTTGCTGTTGATGATGGAATGAAAAAGAGTCCTTATTTCCACCAGCTTCTTTTTGGTCAAGGCACATTAGGCATGCATGAATTGGCCAATCTAGCCTTTGAGTGCAGTGACATATATTTAGCGCCTACCAAACAAGATTAGCTGTTAAATGTTTTGTTGGTATTCTGGGAACTGATTGTTGGCAGTTACCAGCCAGGCTTTATCTCAGGTTACTTGTTGAAATGTCAGATTGTATTTGCCTTGCCTGTAGAATGGCTCTGGAAGTGGAATGGACTGGAAGTCAGGTGACTGAAATTGTAATCCTGGGCTTGTAGGTGATTAGCCGTATGACCTTGGAGAAATCACTTTTCTCTGGTTTCAATTTCCCCATTTAAAAATGAAGGAATTGTGGCCATTCTACTTCTAAGACTAGGAGAGAAGTACATGTGCATCAGGAAGCCTTCTCTAGAATGTTCATGTCAGTGTTGCATGTGACCCATGGAAACTTGGAGACCACCTGTGGTGACCCATGGTAACCCCATGTGGTTGTCATCATGCAGGTTAGACCCCACTGACCTCTGCCTCCTGGTATTGCCTTATGTGTGGTCTTCCCAGGCACTGAACCAGGGTTGGTCTGCATGACCAATAGCCAATAGAACACGGCAGGATAATGGCATGCCTCTCTTGATGTTAAGTTATAAGAAAACAGAAGCTTCCCTCTTGGGTTCACTCTCTTTTGCATCACTGGGGCAGTTGCCTTGTAAGCAGCCTTGTAGAAAGCCGCACGTGGGGTACAGCTGGGTCCACTTGCCAACAGCCATGTCAGTGAGCCACCTTACTTGTCAACCTCGTAACCCCAGTCAAGTCTTCAGATGACTGTGGCCCTGGCTCACGAGAGACCCTGATCCAGAGTGGCTGGGATAAGCTAGCTGTCCCTAGATCCCTGATCTCAGAAACGGTGGGAGATGATAAATGCTTGCTGTTTTAAGCTGCTCAGTTTGGAGGGTAACCGTTTACATAGCAATAAATAATGAATATACTCATGTTGTAGAATATTATGCAGCAGTTAAAAATAAAGTAATCTGTGTGCTGATATGAAAAAAATTTTTTTTTTCTAAATTTTTTTTTTATTGTTTTTGACAGAGAGAGAGAGAGATACAGAGACAGAGAGAGAACTGAACTGGGGGCACTCCCCAGTTCAGCACATGGGTCTGCACGGGCTGGGCCGGGATTCGATCCTGGGTCCCTGGTGCTGCAAAGTGAGCGCTTAACCCACTGAGCCATCCCGGCTTCCCCAAGATATGGAAAAATTTTTAACTATGTTGTTAAAAAATAATAACTTTGGAAAAACACAGAGCTATATCTCTTTTATGTACAACACCATCACTACCCACTATATTTGATAGGTATTTACATATGCATGTACATTAAGGTGACCAGACGTCCTGTTTTTGGTGGGACAGTCCCAATTTTTAACAATTTGTCCCTCGTCCCGCGGCGTTTTAAAAAAGTCCTGATTTTGGGAAAGAATGCATGACAAGCTAGGGAACGGCGGGAGATAGACCAAATTTTTAATCAAGAACCCCCTGCCCCCCAGTCAATGGTGTCCCGCTTTACCAATGTTAAAATCTGGTCACCTTAATAAAGTAAATGGGCCATCATGATTTACCAACTATTAACAGCAGTTCGCCTGTCAGTAAGGGAATTAGAGGAGGGTGCAAAGGATAGCTTTCACTTTTTATTCCATCTACAGCAATTTTTATTTTAGATTTTTACCACAGTAATGTTTCCATGTATTACTTACATACAATTAAAAAAATTCTTTAAGTGGAAGGGTTGGACTAAATGACCACTGAGGTGTCTTTCACTTCTGGCATTTTATAGTTCTATTAAAATAGTCACTAAATGCAAATTAAAAGAATGAGATAATATCTATCATCTCTTTGTGGGCAAACATTAAAAAGTTTAATAAATCAAGTATTGGCAAAGATGTTAGAATGTCTAATCACTGCTTTTTTGTACACCTAAAACTAACAACAAAGATACTATTATAAAAAAAGATGTCAGGAAAACTGGAACTCTTATATACTGCTTCTGGGAGAATAAATTGAAACCATTTGGCAAAGTTGGTTAGGATGAGAATATGATACTATCAACTATACCAAAACATGCAGATGCCATTTCTGTTGACGTGGAGCACTTTCACTTTTGGATATTCATTCTTTCACATAGAAACATGCTGGAAAAAAAGATGGTAATGAGTTTATTTACATAAATGCTATGCCGGACGGAGTGTTCTGGGACATACCTAAGGATGCACACAGCAGCTGGGCTTACAAGAGCAAAATCTTTGACGTAACCAAGATGTTTATAAATACATAAGTTAGTGTATTTTTATACCATGAAATACTGTGAAGTTATTAAAATGAATGAGCTAGACTTATATGTCACATTGTGTACAAATCGTGAAGACACATCAAGTGAAAAAACACACTGCAGAATGTTACGTATGATATGGTATCATTTAGAAACAAACACACAGTACCATTTCATTTTCTAATGTTTTGACGAGAAGTCATAGAAAAAGTCTGTAATGGTACAAGCCACAGTCACAACGGTGTGTGTGGGGGTGGGTGTGTAGAAGAGAATATAATTGAGGGATAATTAAAAGGGATTTAGCTTTTATCTGTAATGTTCTCATTTGATTAAATAGTTATAGAGCACTAGTAAGCACTATGTAAGAAATGTATTTAAATATTCATGTGTCATTAAAAGTTAATTTAGGAAAAGTCATTTGCCTATACTAAGAAGAACTTTGGCTGGATTTCTGGTATTTTAAGAGCAGTATATTTCGACACTGCCGGCTGCACATCAGAGTCATCTGGAGCTTTAGGAAAAAATGATGCTGGTGACCAGTTTGCACCCAGCAACTCCGGCATAATTGGTTTGTGGCTCTGGCCTTGGTGCCTTTCAAAGGCTTCCCAGGTGATTTTAGTGGACAGTTGGGGCTGAGAAGCCCTGACTTAGAGTAGCAGGCACTGAAAAACTGTCAGAGACAGTAGGACACCGAGGGCACTTAATGATGTGGTGTTCAGGAGTGGGTGCTCCAATAGAGAAAGGACATTAGTGAAATCCAAATACAGTCCATAATTTGGTTAATAGTGTGTCTCAATGTTAACCTCTTATTTTGATCAATGTACCCTCATTATATAAGATGTGGACATGCCGGAAGCTGGGGAAAGTTATAGGGGAACTTCGTGTTCTCCAACTCTTCTGTGCATACCCAAGTGACTACAGAATACAAAAGGGCTCCGTGTCTTGGATAACTGTTCTAATTATATTTTAATTTTTGCATAATTCAAATAAATCAAGTCTATTGTCTTTTTGAGTGTTACACTTTAAGATGTTGGGGTGGGGGTGTGCCAGATCTGGTGCTCAGGAGGTTTCTGGGTCATAACAGAAGTCTCTCTAGAACCGCAGAACCTTCCCCTTCAGCTGGAGCCGAGCACTCACCATAGTGGGGAGGGGCCAGAAGGAGCCAACAGGGGGAAGACGCTCCCCAGAGCTCAGCTTCTCCAAACATGTCCCTTAGGTTCCTATGCTAAGTTTCTCAGGGGTCAGAACTGTCCATGGAGCTCACTGGTTGTTCCCAAATGAGTGGGTAGAAGAGAAGAGGCCCTTCCCAAGGGAAGGGAGAAATCTCAGAGCTTTGAGCTGGGGGCATCTCAGGGCTCACGGGTCTGATGTGGTCATTGTAGAGATTGTGATAACAAAGGCCAGAGTGGTGGGGCGTCCATGCCAGGCCCTCAGGGCGTGTGGATAGAGCAGCGCTGGCCTTTAAATCCAGTTCCTTGATCTGCAAATCTCAGACACTCTAATTTCTCAGCTTTGTCCCCTTACTTGACAAGCAGGTATTTGTGTAGGGGACACTCTGGGCTGCAGAGAGCCCAGAGCTTAAATCGTGACTCTGCACAACTCTCTGTTTCTGCTGAGCAAAATTTCTCATTTTCTATTACTTACAAGAAATGGGCTCTATGAGAGGGCTTCAATCGGCCAGTGGCTAACGGTTTACAGCACGAACCCATCCCATTGAATTGATACATTCTGGAACGAAGTCCACTCCAGTGCTGGGCCCTGTCCCTGCCTGGCGTCCTTGACTGAAGAGGGGTTGGCTCCAATTTCTCTGGAGGCCCAGGGCCTCTCTCAGCTGATGTGTGTTCAGCTGAGATGAATGGGCCATATCACCATGCTATTTCCCCAGAGTTTGTGCCACGCACCCCCTCCCCTGACCCCCTGCATGCCCCCTCCCCACCTGCCTGCCAGACCACTCAGGGGCCTAAGGATCTGCCTGCTCAACCCTGCACATCCCATCTAGGTTTGGTTTGGGTAAACTTGGCCTTGAGAAAAAGTGATTGCTTCTAAAATCATCAGCAGTAAAGTGCCTCTGATACATCTTGCTTGAGGAAAGGAAGAAAGGGTCCTGGCCTATGGCTCTGGGTGGGAATGTAATGGGAGGACTGGAGTAGTGGTTCTCGGCCTGGCTCTGCAGTAGCGTCACCTGATGCGCCCCTGCCCTCCATTCTGATGGAATTGATTTGAGGGCCCAGACATAGGCATGTTCTCTTTTTAAAGATTTATTTTTATTGTTTTTTTGACAGAGAGAGACAGAGAGAAGGGGGGAGGGTCCAGAGCAGTCTCCATAATTGACATTAGTTTTCCATATAGTTTCACTCCACAGGTGGGCACAGGGCTGCGCAAGGCAGGAACTGGGCTGGGAGCCTCCTACATAGGCCCCGGCAAGAACTGAACTGGGGGCACACCCCAGCTCAGCATAGGGGTCCACATGGGCCGGGGCTGGGATTCGGTCCTTGGGCTTTGGAGCTACAAAGTGAGCACTTAATCCGCTGAGCCATCCCAGCTTCCCCATGGGCATTTTTTAAAGTAACTCAAATGGCTTAAATAACAGCTCAGGTTGAGAACTCCTGGATTGAAGGGAAAGTGGAAGAAACATTGAGGTCAGTGGGTGGGATTCATTATGTTTGTGAAGTCAAGTAACTTTCTAAAGAGAATGACTTGCCCAAGGTTTTGCATATTGTTAACAGATTCAGTTCAATTTTCAGGTAGCACAGATCTGTGGGTCACCTAGTCTGCACTGGCTGTAGAAGGAAACCAGGATGTCAGGGGGAGTCTCTCCCAGCCACTCACCCAACTGTCACAGGCAACAGAAGAGGGAAGGGCCACGTCCCAACCTGTGAGAGATGGGGAAGGCATGCCGCTCTCACCGTGGCCTCCTCTCCCAGCTCCACCTGCACATGGCCGCAAACCCGAAGTGTCAGTGACAGTGTCCTTTGAACAGCGTCTCCTCTGAGAGGCAGGACGACATGCTAATTGATTGCATGAGCTCTGGAAGCAAATTGCCCAAGTTTAACTCTAGCTCCAGTGCTTCATAGCTGTGTGACCCGGGACATATTATATAACCTCTCTGTGCTTCTGTTTCCTCATCTATAAAGTGGAGATAATGAAACAATATACAGTGTTGGGAGGGTTAAATGAGTTAGTGCCTGCATATAAAGTGCTTACCATAGCAAGCCTGACTCCTAATATGCCCTCATTAAATGTTAGCCATTGTTAATTAAGCTTGTGGGCTCAACACTCATGCCTCCTGGTTGGAAGGGAAGGGAAGTCTCTGCAAAACAACCCTGTCCTACTGATGCATAAGCAGCCTTAAATTCCACGGTGGCTTGCCTACCACCGTAAGCTGCCTATCTCCTGGACCCCCTCCCACCTGCTCTTAGATGCACCTGGGCCTTGCTCTATCTACAGCCTGCACCCACTACATCTGTGCTTAGCTCTCACCTGCACTCAGGTTCCATCTGTGCTTGCTTCCTGCCTGAGCCCTGCCCTGCTGTGCCCACAGACTCACCTGTCATACCTTGAGTGTATGTACCAGGTGCGTGTTCTCTTCAATAACCAAGGGCAGGTGTGTGTGGGGTGAACTGACGTCAGCAGAAAGGAGTTGGAGGCCTCACAGATTCCTTGTACCTGAGGAGGAAGGGGCATGGATGAGCTGGGTAGTGATGTGCTCTCCCAGCAAGGGAACTGCAAAGAGCAATTTGCAGCAATGGTTGTGGGGTGGCCGCCGAAACCACCACAGAAGTTGGTGAGTGAGAACTTTTTCTCCCCTACCTCCTCTCTCTCCCAGAGTGCCTACCCTGGGGAGGTTAGAAACCGAAGTGAGCATGATGGCAAGGAAGGGTAGAAGAAGTAAGAAAGGAAGTAAAGAAGAGAAGGGGAGATGCTTACCCTTCCTGCTATGGGCTGAACTGTGTCCTCCCCACCCCTCCACCCCCCACCCCCATTCCAAATGCACATGTTGAAGCCTCAACCCCCAGGACCAGAGAATGTGACTAGGTTTAGGAGACAGGACCTTTAAAGAGGTCATTACGTTAAACTGAGGCTGTTAGTGTAAATCCTAATGCAATGAGATTAGCATCCTTCTGAGAAGAGGACATTTGGAGGCCCAGAGACACCAGGGGAGCTTGTGCACAGAGGAAGGCCATGTGAAGACACAGTGAAAATGTGGCCTTCTGCAAGCCAAGAAGAGAGGCCTCAGAAGAAATCAAACCTGCGGACATCTTGATCCTTGAATTCTAGCCTCTAGAACTGAGAGCAAGTAAATTTCTGTTGTTTCAGCCACCCAGTCTGGGGTATTTTGTTATAACAGCCCTAGCAAATTAATGTACTTCCCCAACTGGATGCGTTCTGACGGCCCTGGCACTTAATATCCTGCAATTCCTTTTGTATCCTCACAGAATTATTTAAAATTGTCCCTGGTCCCTGGGAAAGCCCCCAAAGGGAGAGCTTGGTACTGGGATTGGGGGTGCTGGATTTGGGATGAATGGCCAGCCATTTCCTAGGCAAGTTCAGCACACAAGGACGATGGAGAGGTAGATGCTTCTCTGGGAGCATGGCTTAGCCTGCCCTCTTGTTTCATGGCTGTTCTGTTGAGTTGGCTCCCCAAGTCAAGCAGCAACATATTTCAAAGCGAGTGGTGGGCAGAGAGGGGACTGCCAAGTTGCCCAGGCAGGGCCTGCTTTCTGCCCGTGAAAAAAGAATCAGTTCAGCCTTTGAAAGTCTGCATTACTGCCAGGTATTTCCACCGATGTGAGTTCAAGTCAACTCATCTGAGAGCCTACTGCATATTGAGTCCTACATTGAGCACATATTGGCTCTGAGTTTGCCAAGGGATCTGGCCCAACTTACATTTTCAGTCTTGTTTTTTCTATGCCCCAACCAATGTACTTGTGCACCTGTATTAAGACTCTTCCAGTTGCAAGTGGCAGAAAACCAATTCAAACTAAGTAAATAGGATAGTATTTATTAGCTCTCATAACTAGAAAGTCCTAAAAGATACAAGTGGCTTAAGGCTTGGCTAGATTCAAGGGCTTCAAGTGACAATATCAGTAATATGTCTCTTTATCCTCTCTCGTCATATCTTCTCTGTTGACTTTATTCTCAGACAGACTTTTTCTACATCATAACATTACCAGCAGCTCTAGGCTTGTATCTGAAAGAGCTAAAAAAGATTTATCCAAGACTCTGATGGGCTCTTCATGGCTCATGTGCTCATTTCTGAACTAATCGCTGGTACCATAAAGAGGGTATTCTGATTGGCCAGGCCTGGATCATGTGCACAGCCTTGTAGTTGGGGAGAAACAGGTATCCACATGGAATGGGCTCCCAATTTTAAGAAAATGTTCTGTTAGAAGAAGAAAAGAGGAGTAGAAAGGATTAGGGCAAATAAAACTTACAGCTAGCACAGTCTGCTCCCGAGCTAAAATAGAACAGAATTATTACTATTCCCACAGCATTCGTTACATTTTCCTACCACCTTGATTCATGCCCTCCTCCTGTGTGTGCTGTAACAGAAATAAATCTATTAATAAAATATGACTATGACCAAACCTTACTGCAGTCCACAAAGGCAAGTTCAGTGAGTTCCAGGAAGTAGAACTACTATAGACACTCCGTGATCTCCATGCAATACAAATAAAAAACCGATACAACTAGAAAACAAAAATCCCTATTATTTAAAAATTTAAAAATTAAGAAAACCAAATTTTGTTCTTTCAGTCACTGGTCCAGCACATAAAGAGCTTGGAAGTTGCCACTCCATCCTAACATGTATAAAGCTGAACTAATTAAACAATCAACAACTCTTCCTAGATCTGTCAGATAAGTGAGGTCACAAGGCAAACTGCTGTCTACAAAGTTGGAAAGACAGACAGGCAGATACAGAGAATCACAATTTACCAGACCAGAAACCCACATGCAGAAAGCTCCATGGGAACCAGCACCAGGGTAGGAAAATTGGGACTGTAATTGATGAAATGATGAAGGCTCAGTGTGGACAAGTCTGTGAATTGGAAACTTCTGCTCTGTGAAAGACACTGTCAAGATAATGAGAAGACAAGCCACAGACTAGGAGAAAATATTTACAAAGATTACATCTGATAAAGGGTTGCTATCAAAAATATACAAAGAGCTCTTAAACTCAATGATAAAGAAACAAACCACCTGATTGAAAAATGGGCAGAAGACCTGAACAGACACCTCACTAAAGAAGATATACAGATGGTAAATAAGCATATGAAAGATGCTCCACATCATACGGCATTAAGGAAAAGCAAATTAAAACAACAATGTGATGACAGTACATACCTAGTAGAATGGCCAAAGTCCAGAGCACTGACTGACACCAACACATGCTGGTAGAACGTGGAGTGACAGGAACTCTCATTCATTTCTGGTGGAAATGCAAAAGGGCACTGACACTTTGGAAGACAGTTTGAGGTTTCCTTACAAAACTAACATACTCTTACCAGCATCACACTCCTTGGTATTTACCCAAAGAAGTTGAAAACATATATCTACTGTTTAGGACTGAATGTTTGTATCCTCTCAAAATTCAGATGTTGAAGCTCGAAATCCCCAATGTGATGATCTTTAGAGATGGGGCCTGTGGGTGGTAATATACTTTAGATGAGGTCACGATGATGGGGTCCTCATGATGGGATTATTGTCTTCATAAGAAGAGATAAGACCCTCCTTCCCAAAGTGAGGATCCAGCAAGAAGGTGGCTGTCCACAGCCAGGAGGAGGGCTCTCACCAGAACTTAACCATGCTGGCGCTATGATCTTGGACTTCCAGCCACCAGAACTGTAAGAAACAAATATCTGTTGTTTAAATCACTCAGTGGGTGGTATTTTGTTATAGCAGCTCAAGCTGACTAAGACATCCACACAAGAATCTGCAAACAATGTTTATAGCAGCCTCGTTTATAACTGCCAAAACTTGGAAGCAACCAAGATGCCCTTCAGTAGGTGAATGGAAAAATAAACTGTGGTACATTTGTGCAATAGAGTATTATTCAGTGCTAAAAAGAAGTGAGCTGTCAAGTCACTAAAAGACCTGGATGAATTCTAAATGTATATTGTTAAGTGAGAGAAGCCAATCTAAAATGGCTACAATTCTATGCTGTATGAGCCCTACCTGACATTCTGGAAAGGGCAAACTATGGAGACGGTAAAAATATTAGTGGTCAATGAGGCTCGCTAATGGTTTATCTTATTCCCCCTCAATGAAACAGCTCTCAGATTTATTAATTTTATCATTTTTCTAATCTAAGTATTCTTGAATCTTTAAGATCAATATATTTATTAATTTATTCCTTGATAAGAGGATAATATCCTCACATACAGAGAAAACTAAGAGGATCATATGAGATGACTGTTTCATTCTATGCAAGTCATTTTGAAAATACGGATGGAATAGATTAGTTTACAGAAGAATATAATTTCCCAAAGCTTATGCCCAAAATGTAAGCAAAAAAATTGAGAGAGAAAATATTGTCAAACAGCTACCAAAAAGATTAGGAGATTCACATGGTTTTGCAGAAGTCTATGACAATCTCAAGAGATAGATAATTATAATGCTATACTAGTTGTTATCCTAGAACATAGAAAAATTCTTTTAATGACACATATCACTGATGCTGAAACCCAAAAAGCACGTGCGCACGCACACACACACACACACACACACACACACACACTGCAAACCAATTTTGCTTCTGAATAGCAAAGTGAATAAATCTCAACTGAAATATTAGCCCCCCAAATACACCACCTCATTAAAGACATTTCAATAAGTGATAAAAACACATTATTTAATAAATAAGATTGGTATAATACAATTGTTAGCCATCTGAAAAAAATTAAGTTGGACTCATATCTCATATCAAAAGAAATAAATTTCAAATATATTAAATATTTAAATATATTTTAATTGGATTGTTTGTTGTTTGTCATTAAGTTGTACAAGTTCTTTATATATTTTGAATATTAACTCTTTATCAGAAATACAATTTGTGAATATTTTCTCCCTATTCTGTAGGTTGCCTTTTCAATTTGATGATCTTTTTTCTTTTGCCGTGGAGAGAATTTTTAGTTTGATATATCTCACTTCTTAATTTTTGCTCCTGTTGTTTATGCTTTTGGTGTCATGTCCAACATATGATTGCCAATGCTAATGCCAAGGAGCTTTTCCTCTATGTTTTCTTCTAGGAATTTTATGGTTTCAGTTCTGATGTTTAAGTCTTTAATCTATTTCAAGTTAATTTTTGTGAGTGGTATAAAATAGGAGTTTAATTTCATTTTTCAATAATCTAGTTTGAAATTAGGAAGTGTGATGCTTCTAGCTTTGTGGTTCTTTCTCAGGATTGCTTTGGCTATCTGGGGTCTTTGTGGTTACATGCAAATTTTAAGAATTTTTTTTTCTATTTCTGTAAAAAATGTTGTTGGAATTTTTATAGGTATTACATTGACTCTTTGGAGGGCTTAGGTATTATGGACATTTTAGCAATATTAATTCTTCTGATCCATGAACATAAAATATCTTTGTATTTGTTTGTGTCTTCAAATTTTTCATCAAAGTGTTATAGTTTTCACTGTATAGATCTTTTATCTTTTTGGTCAAATTTATTCCTAAGTATTTTATTGTTTTTGATACTATTGTAAATGGAATTGTTGTCTTTACTTTTTCAGGTGTTTTGTTGTTAGTGTATAGAAATGCAACTGATTTCTGTATGGTGATTTTGTATCCTGAAACTACTGAATTTGTTGATTAGTTCTAACAGAATTTTTTTTTTTTTTTTGACAGAGAGAGACAGAGAGAGCAGGGAGAGGGTCCAGAACAGTCTCCATAGTTGTACATCATCAGTTTTCAGACATGGTTTCATTCCACACAGGTGGGTGGGGCCCTAGAGCACGGGAACTGGGCCAGGAGCATCCTGCATGGGAGGCACGCCCCTGCAGGCTGGGGGCCAAACCCGGAGCTTCCCACATGGTAAGCTAGCCCCGATGAGAACTGAACTGGGAACCTCCCACATGGGAAGCACACCCCAGTTCAGCATATGGGTCCACATGGGCCAGGCCAAGACTTCATCCCCAGGCCCCAAGGCTGCAAAGTAAGTGCTCAACCTGCTGAGCCATCCCAGCTTCTCTCTGACAGGTTTATGGTGGCATATTTATGATTTTCCAAATGTAGGATTATATCACCTACAAACAAAGACAATTTTACTTCTTCTTTTCTGATTTGGAGACCTGTATTAATATTACTATTGAAATGGATCATATGGTTTGGTTTTAACCTTCCTGTCAGCCAGGGTAAAAAGCAAAGCATGGATCATATATAAAATATAAAAGAAGCAAACATATTTTCTTAGGAGAGATGATACTTCTGCAGGCACTAAATTCTAAAATTATTTTTCATCCAGAATTTACACATGGAAAATAGAGGCATATAATAGGCTAATTCTTCAATAGAAATTCTATAGCAAATGCAAAATATCAATCTGGCTGTTTCTTATTGGGGTTGTCAAGAAAAGCCCAGAAGAAAACATTGAAGCACAGCCCAGTGAATGAGATTCTACAGGAGGCTTGGTTTCTATGATCCAAGTAGGAAAAGCCAAGACTGTGAGATCTCACCGGGAAAGCCCAGATGGCTCAGTGGGTTAAGCGCTCACTTTGTAGCCCCAGGGACTGAGGATCAAATTCTGGCCCCAGCCCACGTGGACCCATATGCTGAACTGGGTTGTGCTTCCCATGCAGGAGGCCCCAAGCCCAGTTCCTGCCCTGCGTGGCCCTGTCCACCTGTGTGGAACAAAACCATGTTGAAAAACTGATGACATACAACTATGAAGACTGCTCTGGATCCTCCCCCTTCTCTCTGTCTCTCTCTGTCAAAAACAATAAAATACATCTTTAAAAAAAAAGATTTCACCATTGGTCACTGGCAAAGTGAGCATTTTCTGTAAATTATGGGACAGAAGCCATTTTCAGGGGCTAAGGTATAAGTGAGAATCAAGAAAGTGGAGATAGCAGACACTGAATCTGTATTCAAGAAAGCTGGTGAGAGAGTGGTGAAAACTTTCAAGTAAATATCTGTTTCTAGTTCCTTTTTCCTTCTTAGCACATAGGAGGAACATTTTTTAACTTCCCGAAAGTTAGAATGGGGTTATTGCTTCTGCAGCAAGTGGAAAAGGCCTGTTTTGATAGGGAGACATAAGATTAAAATAGCCTGCTTTGCTGTGTCCTTGCATAAAAGACAGTTGCTCTGGAATGTCACTTCAGTCTATAGTGGACAAAAATAAACTACAGATTTATTTTTGTAAGTGAGAAAAAGTAAACCAAACCTTTGTTGTATTAGATTCAGAGCTGTTTGTTACAGCAGCATAGCCTAGCCTATCCTAATTAACACAAGAAGGATGAAGCAAGAGGGTTAAGAGTGGCAGCAGGGTGAAGAGAGGCTATTTTAAGTATAAGAAAGGGCTGAACAGTTTTATAGGCTGAGGAGAATTATTCAGAAGAGGTGAAGAAGTTGGAGCTACAGGAAGGAGAGAACCTGTCCGTTCATTCAGATTTAACACATGACAGCAGGTATGTGATTTTTAGCAAGAGAGGAAATTTCATGGGTTTCTGTCAAAGATGGCATCATAGGAGTCTCTTAAAATCACCTCCTCCCACGTACACAATGAATGTACAGCTACACAGGGAACACTTTCTTCTGAAAGAAATCCAGAAACTATCTGAGTAACCCCTATACATTAGATGAATGAGAAAATACCCACATTGAAATGGGGAGGAAAGACTGAGACACGCTCTTGCCATAAGCCCTGCCCCAGGCACAGTGAGAGGGATGTTTACATTGGGTCAAGAGGAGAGATACAGGGGATGCCAGGACTGCGCAGTGGGCTAAGCACTTACTATGCGGCTGTGAGGTCCAGGGATCGAGTCCCAGTCCAGACCCTGGCCCGTGCCAATCCACATGCTGAACTGGGGCATGCTTTCCTTGTGGGAAGCCTCCAGCTTGGTTCACAGCTCCACATCCACCTGTGTGGAATGAAACTATGTTGAAAACTGATGATGTATATCTGTGGAGACTGCTCTGGGCCCTCCCCTTTCTCTCTCTCCTCAAACAATAAACATAAATCTTAAAAAAAGAAAAGAAGAGAGATACTTCTTCCTTGAGCACAAAGGGAAGGAAAAAGAGGAGCAATGGGAGAGCTTTGGAAGGGAGGAGGGATAATGGCCTTTGTCTGGTGGACTAGATTTTCTCAGGAAGTGTAGAAATGAGGATGCCTGGAGGAGCAGAAGGACAGGATTTAAGACAAAGGAGAAAGGTTTGAGGAACTCCCAAGAAGCGAAGCATAGAGTGAAGAGGGAGCGGAGGAGCCTGCTACAACAGCTCAGCATGAATTTGTAGAAAACCTGGTTTTTGAAAAGCTGTGACCTTCCCTGGAAAATCTCTGCCTCCTTATAGTGTGACTGGGTAGTCCTGATTATCCTTCCATAATAGAAAGTGAGCTCTCAATCACTGAAGCCAGCAAAGCAGAGCTTGTATAACCAACTGGTAGGGATATTGTGCAGGAGATCCCTGAATGAATGTACCAAATGACCTTTAAGATCTCTTCCAACCTTGAGAGTTTATGATGCTATATTCTATATATTGTGAGAAAGTTAACAAAATCAAATTACTTCCAGGCTATGCAAATTATAGTGACCTGCTTTTAGCTTCCCCAAGGGAATGGAATTAAAAGTGCTGCACACTCAGAATAGATTATGCCATTCTTGCACTCTCATTCCAGGTCAGTTCTCCTAACTATCAGATAATTATGATGGAGCAGATGTACCATCATGCTGACTGATAAGTTAGCACAGTGTTCATCTCTCTTGAGCAGGCCTGATGAAATGGCTGGAAACTGCATATTCTTTTTGTTGCTGGTAGCTTTAGGAATTTTCTGTTCCTAAACTCAGCATTTCCCCTGCTGACTCTGGGTTATCAAAGTTTTGTTCTCTTTAGAGAATTTTATTTAGTTCTAATATCTTGGAAGCAGCTTTGCAAAGGAGATTGTAAGAGAGGAGATGTCCTATATGGTTCTAGCTCCAAAAAGTGCCACGAATCTCAGAATGATGACAAGACCCCCATTTGAGTGCTAAGTATCCCCATGCATCCTGGAATACTATAGAGAAAACAAAGACAATTCCAACATTATGATGTTTGTTTCATCTTAGGATGGAGCTATGTATTCCCAGCCTAGGTCAAAGGGTCATCTTTAAATAAGGCTCATTATGTAACTCACAAAACCATTGAACATTTTGCAATTCTATTCTCGTTTTAGTGATGTTCCCTAAGCCACTTCCATAACAAGCCATTCGATGACCAGCAGCAGATATATTTTCAGGAGAAATGGGAGGCATCAGCTTGTCAACATGACCTCCAGCCCCCATCTGGAGATGCTTGTCCCAGGAAGTCTCCTTTTATCTACTAGTCAGCTGGTAGCATCTTGCGACATAAATCATCTGCCCAAGCACGGCAGAATTTCCATAGGGAGTGAGACTTTACACCACTTTTTGGCATAATAAATATTGCTTGATTCTTCCTTCAAATTTAGCATCAGTAGATTAGGAGAATATCAATATTATTCTCTTACATGTCAGGGAAGAAGTAGAGGGAAAATGTTCTAGGATCAAAGGGTGTGCAGGCTATCCTCCTATTTATAGATAATTGCTGTTGATACATAGCCTCAATGTGCCTAATGATAAAGAACAAGAAGGCAGAAATACTAATCAAAACTCCAATTATTACTGCTTATGTGGGGAGTTAGAAGGAGCCCTTGCCTTTTGGTTAACATCACCCCATCAGTGCAACCTAAAATATGTCCGTTAAACCTTCAACCTTATATTTCACCTAAAAATATTGGTATTGAAATGAGAATCTACTGCTATCATCCTCAATTGTTTCCAAAATGGATATTAAATGGTTCTGATAAAATCCATAATCTATATGATTTTTAAAGCAGAATAGGAGAACCATGTTGCAAAATGGAAAGAGAAAAGGATTCCACCAGAATCCAAGCCTGAGTAGATGTAATGCAACGGTAATCAAAATGTAGCCCTTGAAGTCAGACTGTCACGCTCTCCACCAGCCTAAAATACCACAATTCTTATCAGGAGTAATTTAGTTGTCTTTACTGAACAGGTTCTGTGGTATGTGGATGGTAAATAGTGTTGGTGTGAATCAGTGGAAAGCTCAGGAAGAAAAATGGACTATAGGAAAACGTTGAATAAACATAAATTCATCTGCCACAAAAATCTTTGTAAATGAATAGTCAAGTGTGCCAACCAGAAAGGAAAACCACCAGGCACCAGAAATGAAGAGGGAACTAACAGCTACCAGCACAGTAAAGTGGCTGAGCTGTGGCCTCTGTCTCCTGGAATGGAGGTGGGTAGCTGTGAGGAGAGACAAGTGAAGTAGATGTGGTGGGCAAGAGGTTGGCAGTTTCAGTAACCTAGGGGCTTGGGCTTTCATACCCACACTGGGCACAGGAAACCAGTTCTTGGGCCACCTAAGGCAAGGAGTTAGAATGACTGGCATTCTTGGAGGGTCACAGCCCCAGGGAAAGTATAGATTAGGAAAAAACTTGTCCCCTGGCTCAGCAAGGTAACAAAAAAGCATGCCCATCTTTGCGTGGGCTCAGATTAAAAAGTCTTTCCTGAAAAATCACAACTCGGGGCCTGTGTCTCACATAGATTTCAGTTTGAATTTATACTACCTAGACGTCTGGAAAACTCCCAAGCCAAAAACCTTAATAAAAAGTGGGTCCCAGACTGCTGAGAGTTTTGATTTGCCTGGAGAAGTAAATACAGCAAAACTCTGGAGGGACTACTTCATAACGCAGGGTGAAAGGAGTTTCAGGAAACACAGCCATACCAAAGCTGAGGAAAATATCCACCATGCACAAGAGTGTGAGGACATAATGAACAGAATAACTAGAGTCCCAGGAAACTGGCCTAATAGAAAGTCAGATAGAGAATGCAAACGTGTCTAAGGTTAATTTTAAAACTTGTACATGTGCCAAGTGACATACGAACAAGATTATTTGTGGCCATATTATTTGTAATGCCAAAAAGCAAACAAACACACCCATGCCATATTTTAGAGGATTTGTTAAACTGTGGTACACCTACCCACAAACTGTGCAACTGTAAGAGAAAATTAAGTTGAATTAAAAAATGAAACTTTCTATATACTGATGTGAGAAGATAAACAGGATAAATTGTTAGCTGAATAAAGCCAGGAAAAAGCAATATAATTAGCTACTTTTTATCCAAGAAAGAGGGAGATAGTAACAATTTCCACTCTTATCTTTTAGTATTTGCATTGATATAGAAAGAACACACAAAAAATTAATGACTATTGTTAACCATAGAAATAGGAGTATGGTGGTATAGAAGAGACATGGATGGGAGTGAGATGTATTTTTATGTTGTTTTGAATTTTAAACCATTTGAATGTATTAATTGTTAAAATTACTAAGAATAGAGATGATTTGGATAATATAATTAACAAACTTGATCAAATGGGATACATGTGAACAATGGACCCAACATTTAGAGACTATGTTTAAAATATATTACCATAAAATATATATATAACATTTGTAAAAACAGAATTCTCTTTAGGTCATAAAATCTCCAAAAAAATTCTGTAAGATTTAATATCTAAAATCTTCATTCTCTGACTATAATATAATAAAACTAAATATTAATATATAATTA